>JAWPGT010000066.1:0-121601 GCA_034638255.1 Coprinus comatus
CCCCCTAACCCCCCCCCTAACCCCCCCCCTAACCCCCTAACCCCCCTAACCCCCCTAAAATAAGTGTAATACCATATTTGAGCATGGGTAGCAATATGATATGGTAGGCATGGACTTTATAACTGGCGTCGTGTACGTCAGTCCGGTAATCAGCCCATTGATTACTGGGAGACCTGGGAATTCATCTCAATGGAACAGACGGACGTCTTAGGTGACGGACCACCTCTTCGGAACTTAACTGCTGAATTTAGTAAGCAGCCTATCTATAGTCGTGAAAAATAGTCAGCTAATGAATCCTTGAAAGTGCATGCCCATTTATGATCTCTTACTGAGGGCATAATCCAGCTAGGAACTTTTGCGGTACGTACTTACAATACACGTGTGTCTCAGGCATACTAACCGTATGTCTCCCCTAACCCCGAACCCAAACCGGTAACTGTGTGGTGCATTTACCGGCGGCCGGGGGAGGTCACCTGACAGGTCCCATCACGTGACTAACTTTCTATTGTAAGTACCCGCCTTTTCATGTCAAGTTGAAAAGATAACTAATTTGAGTTTGCATACAGTATAACAGCTTATGTCATGTAATGTTTCCCACGGTTGATCGTGGTTTTGGCTTAGGTAATATATTGTATATAATAAAAGTATTAGTCATCCTTTTATTATTTATTTTGTAGTCAGATCCCATCTCCGACCAATATTTCAAACTCCCCTTAAATTAGTTATAAATAGTACTGAGTATTAATTAGGTGTAGATCATGTAAGTAGTTCACACGTTCCTAGATTTAGTTGTCTCAGACAATGTCCTTTGGTATAATAAATCAATACCATTGGCTGGATTAGGTAAGATGATTGATAACCAAAGGTGCCTGATGAGCCTTATAAAGGCGAAACAGGGAGTTGCAGAGGTTTCCTCTGCACTTGTTGCACCCTCGGTTCGCTTCGCTCACCTCGGTTGCAAGTTAGGTTTTCCTAACCCCCAAGGTATGAAAGGTTTTGTACAATGCCGGCATGTATGTATGTCATATCAATAATATATTGTTCACGATGATACCAGCACTAGTCGATCATTATCTTCAATATCAACTATGTGTATTCAACTAGGTTTTATCTCAAATATGTACGCACATCTCAATGTGTAGACCTGCGCCGTTCTTGAGCTCAATGGATGTTGTTGTGTCATTCATATCATGTAAAATCAGTAACGGATCCTACCCATGTGACTCGCGCCGTTCTGACAGTAACAAATGCCATTGCTGCTGTCAGGAAATCCACGCGGGTCGGGGTGGGATGACTCGTGTGTTATCTTGGTGGTACATATGGATCGTCTTGATTTCTGCCTGGGACCTGTGTGGGCTCTTGTAAACAGGGGTTAACAGCCAATCGCTAGAAAAGGGGTCTTTTTGATGGTTTGTTGGCTATAATCCCTTGTTTAACCCACATTTTGGATGAAAAGTGCCGTCTAACCATGGTCTAACCCTACGCAAGTTGTAAAAAGGTAGGTAGAATAAAGAATTCGGTTCAGTTGAAGAGGCCAATCTACTTTATGTCGTGCTAGACATTGGTTCACTATGTTAGCTAGTGTTTTTCGTTGGTTGCCGGTCGTCATTCTGAATGACCAGACTTATGTTTGAGATATATAAACACACCTGAATGGTATAAACTACATTTACGATATCAATAACTATGATTGTAATGATGAATTTGCAATGTAGCCGGATTTATCGTTGGGCTCAGATTTATCGTTGGAAATTCAGATGGTGTAGACAATGGATTGGGGGTGGGTGCAAGTAATACTTAACATGTGGAAGATTCGCAACCAGCAAGAGATGTCCTGTCTCTTTTGCACATGTACTTTAGTTTTGAATTACCAGCGACAACGACGTACCCTGTTTATAGCAATCAGATGGAGATAAATTGGAGTTCGCCTGTGTTCTCGCCATCAACAAAGTACTGAAGATGGGAAATTGGTTTTTCAATATGCCATATGCGAGTAAGTGTGTGGATTTCGTGCGAAACTTCTGGGCCAAGGATGGTACAATGCCTTTGAATGATAGTTGGGACTTGAGACGAGGAAGCCCTTTGAGATTTTTATGGTAGTTAAGTATTATTCAAAGAACGTGGGACAAAGATGGTATGAGGTAGTATAAGTTTGATTTGGGAGATATTGCTGAAGCATACTATTATATCAGGACTGATGTTCATTGTTTGTATTGGACTATACATCAAACTATATGGTGTATATGTTGCGTCCTTAAGTCCGCAATGTGCGACCCATAAGTTATGAAGTAATATATGCATATGTGCGTGTGTACATCTCTATGATTTATGTTTGTTCCATTGTGCGACCTAGGACGCATATCTTCATTGTTAATATAAGTTGCATACAAAATCATGGAACATGCGACCTAGAACGCATAGTGAGTAAGTGAAGGACCATCAACTGCGTCCCGAGAATGTAAATTGCGTCCTAGAACGCAGTATAGGTAGACAAAACTTGAAGATACTAGGTCTTATTTGGCAATTGTGTATGCGTGTGAGATGTGTTCATACTGAAGCACAGAACGTGCGACCTAGAATGCATAGCCAGTAAGCAAAGGACTGTTAACTGCGTCCCAAGAATGTAAATTGCGTCCTAGAACGCAGTATAAGTAGACAAAACTAGATGATACTAGGTCTTATATGACAATTGCATATGCGTGTGAGATGCGTTTTATTTCCAAGTATGCCCCATACTTGGAATAGCATATAGTTAGAATCGATGACTACGACAATGAATTTCCTGTGATGAGGTTTCGGAGAGGATCCTGTAGTACAAGTTTTACTTACAACAGCTTCTTTTGTATATCAACCTCATGCTTTATAATTCAGAAATGTACAACGACTGTTTACCTTCTTAATTTTCTAAAAATAATATCATGAGAGACTACAATTTTCGTATTTCTAACATGAAAAAGGGTTGCCACATAAGATTTCCGAATATAGCCTAACAACGACTGTTTTCCAAGTGTGGCCACACTTGTGAGAGAATTGTGTTAGAAATCCTCTGCATGACTTCTCACTGGGCATCAAGACTCGTGTGACTCGACTAACGTTTCGTTACTCGAATGTCACACAAGCCTCGAGGTCTCAGAAAGTCAAGACTACTACCAATATACCATTATGTTTAACCCTAGTACACTAAATACGATGTAACGGTACAGTAATATATATAACTTATTTGAAGACTGGGGATCAACAAGTTGTTTAATATATATCAACGAACCACTCGATATCATGTTGTTTGAGATCATTACCAGAATGTATTGTCCTCTTTCTGAGAGAAAAACAAGATGTTCCTACCAACAAAGTGTTGACATCAGATGACATTCAACCAAGGACACGTTGATGTCAAAATAGTGAATGTCATTGATCTCGGCTGTGGTCTCATTTTGACCTCAGATCGGAATGGTGGTGTATGTATCTTTTTTTTTTTTTTTTGACGAAACATTTGTCTCTGTTTGGTCCGGCATGCGTTCCCAGCAGAGTCCAGCCCGATTCATTATAACCAACCACTGGACCACCATGTCGCAACCCAGCACCGTCGTAACCAAAAAACGCAAGAAGAATATCTCTTTATCCAGTCAGAACGTTCTGGAACAATCTATTGTGCAACTTCACCAAATGATCAAGTCATTACAAGACTCGTCTTCGGTTGATGACTTGGAGGAGAATATACCAAATATCCTAGATTCTCAAACACTGCAACAACTTGAGGAAATTGCTGCCACGATGCAATCTAAGCTGACTGGGCATCCTGTGCGTCACCTTTATCATTGCTTCCAAGTAGTTGCTCATTCACACTCAGAGTTTAGGTTTCTGCAGCTTGACGCTCGAAAGTTTAGGACTGATTGGTATCGAGCACGAATCAACTCGTCTCATCCTCAAGAAAACTTGTATCCCTACTCGAACTGCTATGTCCGCTGCGAAAGGGGAAAACGAGCTCTGGACGTCTGAGCTTTTGTATCGTCACATCAATATGTTGAAGGGATTCGTCGGGAAAGTGGGTCCTTTAGAATGACATGATTCACCTGGCAGCCAATTTATCGTTTCTTAGAATGAAGCTGGCTCTCGAATGTGGATAAATGCATTCTTCTATCGGGTCAAGGCCATGTTACAAGACCCGGATCAATCTGTGATACTGAGTCTCCAGCAGCACGTTGATGTTGTTGTCAATTCTTCGATCAATCTGTGTGGATTTGTGGATTATGCTGTTCTAAAAGCTGAGAATGATGTCGCAGGTGAGCATTAAAGACTTTGGGCTACCTCGCCATCCATTTACCTGAGAATATATCCTTAGAATTCTTCTTGGATTTTCCAAAGCTGGGGCTGAAGGACAACGAAAATCTTGCCCTTTTCATTACCGAAGCTAAAAGAAATGACGTTGATCTTGAGCAGTATCTTCCTCAAGCTGTAGGCGAGATGTATGCTTGTGCAAAAGTCCGCAAGTGAGTGGCCGCTCAATTATATGTAAAAACAATGAAGAGAGTGGTGGTCGCTTTTTGTACTCACGCCGCGTCACGCTCACCGCTGATATAACAGGCGAGATTTCCAAAGACCGCTGCGACGTGATGGCTGGCATACTGGCACATTGGGTAAGTTTTGGCTGAATTTTGCCTCGTTTTGTAAAGATATTCATGCAATTGTGCCATAGGTTGAACACAGTGATCAGGATCTTGATGATGACGACTGGTTTGAACTGTCTAAGCCCTCTCGGACCTGGTTGGGACTGAGTGTATGATTGTTTGATGGAGGTCCGTCTACACTATCTTCGACACCGTTGTCCGGATCATTTCTGTGTGCTCACCGGTATTGATGTATGCCATAGTCCTCGTTGTAATTAACTCATTTCCTAACGCTTGAGTAATTATGAGCAACATAACATTCCCACAGAAGATGAAATGTTGTTACGACTGATGTTTAGGACATTGTAGATTGGTAAGAGGCATGTTGAAGGAAGGACAAACATCATATGGTGATATTTACACTTCACTTGACCTTATCAACAAGGCTCCTATTGAATGTACTATACTATTATGAGATTTAACTCACTGCAATGTTTCAAGTGGTTGTTATTAGCATATTATTGAACACTATCCATTACTTTGAATACGATGAACAACCTCACGTCCTCATATCGTGCATGATTCATTTACCTGTCGTTAACGAGAGGGAAATGAAAGTCAATATCAAGTGGCCCGAGTACTATTGCATCATTGGGTACATCCGCCATGTTGTCATTTTTGTATGAGGGAGGACTCGGGAGAGTTCAAGTTCCACAATCATTCTCATGAAGTTTTGATGGAGCAAGTGATGGTGAAATCACAGTGGAAGATTGCAGTATCACAACTGGACATTGATACGAGATATTTTATGAACACTACGAGCATGAACTCTAAACATGGACATTGAAGAGTATTTCCTGTATATATCAAAACTAAGAATACAAGCGTGAGCATGGCTCTTCTCAATACCAGAGAAACACTCATACCTTGGAAGGAGTTCACGGTTCTTACCCAACAATCCATCTATCACTACTCATTTCCCTTTTTCCAACATTCAGACACTTCGTACTCATTCCATGTGGTAAGCAGGCTTTTTCCCTTTGTCTCATTCTCTTTCAACTTGTCATATTCTCTTAACCAGTTAAATATCAAATCATATAGGAGTATGCGTAGCACTGGATATTTTAAAGGACATCATCCAACTGAAATATTTGAAAATCTACTCTGAAAACACATTAAAATTGGTTGAAACCGTATCTTTAATAATAAATGTTTTATTTTTCTGGTTATCACGCGACTCTTCCAGGACCAATATCATGCGACCAACCTCTTCCCCCATATACATCCGTGCAAGAGATTTAAATCCTAACTCATCTTTAGAAAAACGTTTAGTTTGAAAAGGAACTTGGCTTTCGTCATCCCCCCACGAATATTTGATCAAACCTGCTTTATCGTCATTTGTCACCACAAGAGAAGACTTGAAGCCAAGTACAATACGTTTAGGCTCATCAACCTTGTAATCGCCCAGCTTGGTGAGAGTAGAATGGCGAGGATTATCGTGAGGTATGCTGATGCCTTGGTAACTCCAACCATTAAACATTACTATATGGGTAGTGTGGGGTAGGGAGAAGGGAAGAGAGAGCCCAAGGATGGTGCCGGGGATAATGATATCAATTGTGTGAAGTACGTTCATTGTTGGAGGGATGTCCAAACCATCATTGCAAATGATCTCGTAGATCATCAAGGTATTTTCACTAGTCACAACAACATGATATGTGGATATGAAAACCATGTACTACAAGCTGCAATGATGTGACTTGGATTCCGAACAGATTGATGCCACTCACACTTATCCAAGTCCCCACAGAACGTGCAATAGACACTATTGGTTTCGCTCATTATCAGGTTCATCATCGATGTAACGAAATAATCGCAGAAAGCAAGCATCCAAAGTCTAACTTGTATATTCTTCAATATAAAATTTGTCATTTGCAAATGGCGAACGCCTAAAGCCGTTCTCGCAGGTATACAGATTCCCTCACACGTCTTGCTTGAAACATTGCTTCCATGCCATGGCCAATGAGATCAACTTGAAAGATCATGTTGGGTGATGGAGCAGTGGTTTCTATTTGGTGTGTGTCCATGGTCAATATTGTTACCAGAATGAGAGGAACGTGAGTCATACCTGTGATGACGAAACGGAAGGATAAATGAGGTTTTTTGGTATCAATCCAATATGTGTACATTCGAAATGGACTCCTTTGCTCTATATTAATGAGGTCCTGGTGGATATGATCTGGAGAATCAAGGTCGTAATAACACACGAGGCCACCGTCAACGGCCATTAAGAGCCAACGGCCGCCAGGCAACAAATAACACGTATTAATCTCTTTGTGCTTGAAAGTTAACTTGTAACCGGACGGAAAATCCAGGTTTTCCATGTCATTCCATAATTTGAGTGCTCGAAGTCGCCTTAGAGACCATGCCTTCAGCTCCTCCATTGAATAATTTTGTAATTCTCCCTCTATCCTAGATCCAGTTATTACTTCTATTTCGTGTACAATCATACACCAAAGTGGACGAGAATCTACGGAATGTGATAGATACTTGCATGTCTGCAAGGGTTGTGTTCTCAGACAATATATGGAATGAACTGACAGTGGGACGTACAGTTCGAAGGGAGAGTAAAGTACTGATATCGAGCTGCCCGAATATTTTGTGGAGTATTTCAAGTGGCAGGTTTTCAAGAGTAGTGGTTTGTGTTTTAGGTATCTGTTTTTTTAAATGTTGGTGCGGGGATTGACATAGTGCGCAAAGGAATAGAAAGGACTTGTTCAATCTGTTAGCACTTGCATGAATGTGTGAACATCACAATACGTCTTGTGAACGAGCCATTACATGTCACATGACCCACCAAAGTTCGATCCAAGAATCCAAAGGGAATGCTCGGCCAATAAATAAAGACAGAAAAACCCAATGAACGGATGTATAAATTCAGCAAGTATATACCTACAAAGTGCTCATCTTAAAGAAAACACGAAAAAAAGAACCAGAAACAGTTTCAAGAATAACGATATTCACAAAAACAAATGAAAAAAGTCAAAAAAGGCAAGGGGTAATGTAATATAATGTATAACGAGAGAACAAAAAAAATGATGCAACAGAAACTAGAAACAAGAGAATCAGAGAAGAGAGGGGTAACATATGACATAACTCATAGCTCATAGTAAGAAAAAGAAAAAGAAAAAACCAATCACATCACATAGGTAACATCATAAAACCTCCCCAATCCCAACCAAAAGAAAAGTAATAAAGATAAAAATCTTCTACGCCCAACTAGAAGGAGCAATAAACGCTCCAGCACCAACCACACTTTTCCCACCAGCACCAAGACTCCCACTCGAACTCAAACTAATAACCAACTGTTTTCTCCTCTCCTCCCAATTCCTCAAAGCTCTCAATAACTGTAAAATCTTCTCTCTCTTCCCAAGTTTCACATCATTAATACTCACACTTCCCATCTTAACATCATTATCCAACAAATAATCAAACAACCTAAACAACCCATCCAATTTATCATCATATTCATCTTTCGGAAACGCTGAATCAGGTACGGGAGGTGATGAAGGTACACCTTTTATACTTTCCGCCAAACGAAGTAAAGCAAGTCCGTTATACAGTGGTCCCGATGAACTTGAGATTTGGAGAGATGAAGGTAAATGAGTATTCGCCCATTCGATTAAGGCTTCTTCGTTGGAATTATTGCTGATGTTATTCATGTAACGTGAAGATCGAACCGAATCCGAACGTCTCATTTCACGCGAGGGCCTTGGAGGTGCAGCAGAAGTCATGGCAGTTTTTGCAACTTTGGGTGTCGATGGGATATCATCACCGAATTCTATTAAAAAATATAAGAGTGTTAAAATGCGTATGAAACAAAGTACTAACCATCAGAAGCAGGAAGTGTCAAACCAATTGACAAGACCTGCGCATCTCGAGTCGATAACTGGTTCGTATCTTCTCTCATATACGATCTTTGAGTAGCAGCACGAGCACTAGGAGAAGGCGGCCTTGGAGCAGGATTCATAGCTTGAGCAACAGTTAAAGGTATCGTTGGGATATTACACGACGAAACCACGGGTCCTAATTGTGTATATTTGATTAATATTCAAAACATAGAAAAATATAAACGCACTCGAGTAATCTCGATCAATAGTCGCTTTCATAATGGCCTTCATCCAATCTCTAACAACACCCTTCTCATCCGAACTAAAGTAATGAGTTTTGTCATTATCATGATCAATTCTGAACCCATATCGTCCAGGGTCCAAATTCTCATCTACAGAGACTTTATACCCAACAATGTGGATATAACCTTTGATTTTCGTTTCCTATTACGTTTTCGTTAGAAACTAAAACGAATTGAAAAAAAGAAAACCCACCGATTTACTATCACTCCGCAAACAATACATATGCGGACCTTTGAGTACGAAATACCGATTTTTCCAACTATTATACCTATCACCTCTCTTCCTCATCCAACCCGAATGATCTGGAACGCCAATTTGAGCAAGAATACTCTTCCCAGGTTTAAACTTTTGTCCATCGACACCAGTTTTCTCTGCGTCTGCTGGAGTAGACGATTTCTTGGCGGTAGCAGCAGCGATAGTAGTTGAAGGAACGGTGGGCTAGTTGCGGTGGTACGTTTACGCAATAAAGCAGGATCTCTAACGGAATCCTTATTTGCCTTATTTTTGTCCAGTTTTGGTGAGGCTTCCTCGATCGTAGGTGTGGTTTTCGAAGAATTAGTGGGCGTAGAAGAACGTGGTTGATTTGAGGAAGATTTTCTGACAGTTCCCGAATGTAATCTGCTGAACATGGATGTTTTCTCGTATATAGTCGCATCATCGGCACTAAGAAGTAAACATCATCAGCACTATTCTAACACCAGAAAAAAAATACTCATACCTTGGAGGGGGTTTACGATTCTTACCCAACGATCCACCAAAGGTACCACCAAAAATACTTAATCTATCACCTCCCTTACCAGCATCCAGACTCTTCTTGCTCTTTCCATGTCGTAAACTTGAAGTGCTATTGGAATCTTTATCCTTCTCCTTCTCCTTCTTATCCTCCTTCTTATCCTCCTTCTCAGAGTCCTTAGAGGTAGGTGACGCAACAGGTGACATGTCCTTCGAAAGTCTAAACGACGAACCAGTCGAATCTTGAGACTTTCCAAATAATTTCCTCCTCATACTCTTAGGAGCAACATCGCCATCGCTCATATGACCCCTATCCTCATCTTCTTGAATGAGTCTAGGTTGTAAGGCGGTTAATGCATCCAACGTGGCAGAAACCTTTAGAGCACCATCGGAAGGCGATAAAGAGAGTTGAGTAGGTCTAGGCTTCTGCTTAACACGTTAGTCAACCCTAGAAAGATTAGATAGAAGACAGAAAAAACATACCAAGAAGCCTCCGTTCGCAATACCTAAACCAACTGCACTTCCATTCCCGTTTATACTTCCGTTAGCCTGTTCATTTATATCTGCTAATGGACTCTCTACTAGCGCGGGGGTGAAACCACCAGCAGAACCAGGCTGCATGATGGCATTGGGTACGTTTCCATTTCCGTTAGGATAGACAAATACATTATTACCACCTGGGAAGCCCAAAGGACTTGCCAAAGAGCTTTGTATGCTCTGAGAGTACGTGTGGTGAAGATTGCTTCCAGGGAACGAATGATGTGAATGAGACTGAGACTGAGTTCTTGAGTGTACTTGTGAGAGCGGAGTGATGGGAGTATGAGCAGCCTTTGGAGATGGCTCTGGATGGTCAGAGTAGGAGACTGAGGGAGGACGACGGAGGTCTGCGATAGCGTTTGCGATTCTGACACGTTTACCAAAGGCCATGATGCCGATTTCAGTTTTGAGAAGGGTTGCATCGAGCTCGAGGAGGACGTCTCCGGTGATTTCTTGTTCTGTGAGGAAGATGAGCAATGAATAGAGAAAAAAGAATAGAAATCTTACCAGTAAACTTGTCGCACACATCCTGATCGAAACCCTTACTCTTGAGCCATTCGACGACGTCTTCGAGGGTCCATTCCGAGGGATGCGCTCCCTTCTTCCTTTCAACAGATGTGGGAGCAGAGGTAGCGGCCATAGTGGCGACAGAAGAGGTAGAGGGAGTGGTAATGGGAGGTGAGACTATAGCAGGGAATGAGGTTACACTTGTGGTGGTAGATGCGGTTGTGGTCGGTGGTTCGACGGGTTGAAGAGGGGGAGATACGTCTGCGGTGACGACTGGTGGTGGTGGGGGCGAAGGAGACTTTGGGGGTAGATCTGAAGCTGGGACTGAAATTGGAGAAGAAGAGGGAGTACCTTTTGGAGGAGCAATACTGCTATGCTTCGAAGACTGTAGAACATTGAAGGTTGTGGGAGAAGATGGAGATTGAGGAGATGGAGAGGGAGACCTCGTGTGTTGTGTGAGTTGCAAGGGTCCATTGTCAGCCTCGTTTTCGTGTTGAATGTGAGGAAAGGTGGCCCTGGTTGCAGTTGGAACGTCGTCCTTGTCTGTGTCGGACGTAATTGTCGGCAAGGGACTCGCAGCAATCGTTGTTGGCACACTGGGTGCCTCTGCCTCCTCCTCGTCCTCCTCTGGGATGCCCTGGAAGACTGAGCGGGAGGTAAAGTTCTCCTGTTCAACCTCGTCGTCGTCGCTCTCGTCGCTGAGCTCTACCTCGATAGGAGGTGCAGTCCGTCGTTCACCGCTTATACCCAAACCTCCCATCATAGCGTCCAACTTCTCAGCCTCCTCGACCGCTCTCCTCGCCTTTTCTGCCAGCTTCATCCTGGCTCCCTTGTGCCACCCTTCGAGGTCGTCTCCACCATCAGTTCCGTCCATGTCGCTTAAATCAAAATCGGTATCTGTGTCTCTGTCATCGCGTGTGCTGGCAAAGCTGAAACTGCGTCCACCGTCATTGTCGCCGTTGTCTCTTCCGAGTTGTTCGATAGCCTGCTGAACATCGGTCAGTGTGGCCTCCATCACCCCATGTTCTTCGGCAAAGTCATGGTTCCCATTCAAAAAACTGGCAAGTCCTTGTTTGGGGATGGGTGCAATGATATTCGAGTCTACTTCTGGGCGAGCATTACCTGACTCTGGTCCTTCTTGAGACGAGTTGGGTACCGGCACAGCGGGTGGGGCAGCTGGGGTGGTGTAGCTCACTGGGAAAAGGCCAATCCTTCCTGCTAAATTACGACCCTACACTCCCCTCAGCACTCGTCAGTAACACCCAGTCTACAAACTCACCTGCCACCACCCATCCCCGTACATGTCATCCCTCTCAACAATCTCAATTCGGTCTCCGGCAGAGAACGACACTTCGTCTTCATTTTCGGGTAAAAAGTCGTGAAGCGCATACACGTATTCCGGCATCGCTTGAAACAAGAGTGGAGAACGTCGTGCTCGCTGTGGGAAACAACGACGGCAGTGGGGAAAGGGGATGATATGGAACCACGCAGGTATCAGACCACGTGCTGACAAAACATGTGAATCTCATCATTCATCTCACATCATCTCTCAATATATCTTTATCACTACCCACAAACGTTGGTCATTACCGCTCTCGTACTCTCCGTCATGTTATCGTGTTAATTACTTTGAAACAATTCATTGTACTATCTTAATTCAATATATGAGCACGACTTAAGTATCGTTCGAAAGTCATAATCCCGCTGATAGAAAATTCATATCATCCAAACGAAAATGAATCAATAATACAAGTAAATCATTTCAAAAAAGAAACTTCCCGACTATATCCTACAAACGCACAATATATCAATATTCTTCACAATACCCATCAACCTTCTCTACGCCTTCTAACTTTCACCCCAACCCATACTGCAAACAAAACGTGGACGTCTCGGTTCAACCTCCCTAACAGCCGACTTCGGCGACACAAAATCCGTCTGGATAACCTCAAATTTAAACCCATCCCTATTAAACTCCTCTACGGCCTCTTTAATTTCAACCTCACTAACCACCTCACTCCATCTATTCCCAAAAAGATGTAAACAAAATCCCTTTGTCAACCCAACTTTCTTTTTCATCCTAATAACATCAACAAGACATCCCAATTAAATTGCCCTATATTCGAACGAAGCCAATTGACATGCGGTTCTATATGTCGACATTCCAAGTATGTGAGGAATGGGAAAGGGAACCAAACAAATTCAGTATTCGGGTTGGAGTTCAAGTTTGAGACTTCTTGTTTCGTAGTACACCGCGGAGGGAATAATACTTTCATAAGGGTATCACAAAACCCTTCAAGTAAAATCCTCTTAACAGATCGTATTCCATAACCCAAACACCTTTCAACATTCTCTATACCAGGAAAATCACACTCCATCGGACAAGTTATTGACAAAGTGTCACATGAATCTGGAAGATTTGATAAAAAAACCGGAATTGCTTCAGGAGCAAAAGGTGTACAAGATTCGAATATTTCTGGTAATGAAACGCTTTTCACAGATGGTAGTTGAATATTTCGTAAAAGATCCTTGTTGAATTGTGAGATATTAGGATGATAAGTTCTTGGAAATGCCCATGAAAAATGTTCCAGGTTATCATATACCAAGTCCTTCGGTTCAAACACAGGATAACTTTGTGAATCTCCAAAAACAACAACAACATTAAAAACCCTAACCGACCGAAGATTCCTGCAACTCTTGAAAGCACGAACACATTCCGAATATTGAACAAAGCTCAGATCCAGCATTGTTATCAAATCCCATCGCAAATCAAGTAACGGCGGAGTTGGAGGATCATAGACAGGATCAGGTAACGATATCGAGAGTTGTTGAAGTGATGGAAATGACAATCGAAAGTGAACCAAACTTTGCGGATAAGACGTTTGAGCCATTTCAGGCCACGCAAGTAGTATTGTATCCAATTTGGATAACCTCGGAATGTATTTATCTTTAACACTCCACTTAAGTGGAGGGTAAATTGTTCGAAATTCCTGAAACCGATCGGGATATTCTTGAAAAATAAGGTCTTCAAGAGGTTTAAGGTTTGCTTCAAACCGGGAGATCCGTCTACTACTACTGGATGACCCTTCAATTCTATCTCTCTCTTTCACAAAATCGAGTTCGATCGACATAAGATGGTTCCGGGAATTCTGTAAATGAAGTCGAAAAAGTGATATTGACGCCTCCAGGTTTTTATCATTAATTTCCATTGCCAATCTAGCCCAAAGTTGAGGTGTTGATAAGACAACGTCGCGCCATTTAGCACATACTGAACCGAGTATAGTCGGAGTGTGTCTTCGGCTTTTTGGTATAGTAGGAGTACGATGATTATAAGATGGTTCTAGAAAACGGTCCTCGAAGTCAAAATGGCAGGCATGTTGGAAAAATAAAGATAATATCTCTGGTGGAACCGAATTGGTGGTTGAATGGGGTTGGTCAAAGGTCATTGTACTGTAGGCAAGAAACCTGAGAGGAGGTCGAATGTCGATTTTGATTCTCGTTGCGAGAGGTTGAGTTAAGGGAGCAGTAACTGCGCTTTTCTCACAGCACTGTCACTGGCACAAGCCTAACTTATTTTTAACTCCCATCATTTCAAAGAGACTCAGATTCCTCTTTATACAACATTCAACAAAATAAATCTACTGAGACCTCTCCTCCACGCTCGTATCACCACTTCCCTCCTTCTCATATATCTCTGATCCCAACTTTGCTCGTATAATTTCATCTTCCGTGATATTAGGTACCGGACCAAGAAACCACTTATGTGCCGATATAACCCATGAAAACGTCGAAAGAAGAAAAACACCTAAAACAATAACTATTGCATAATCTTTTTCAAGTTCATAAACATCCTTTTCAGTATTCGAAACTTTACGTTCTTTAATAATTCAAAGACTTACTCATATTATCTGTACTTCGTATACGCCTATCCAAAGGGAATAACAAAACAACGCTAATGAAAAGCGACCAAAGTACCGCAATCGCTCCAATAGGTCTTGACCATTTTCCAAGACTAAAAGGACCAGGAACGAATTTTTTATGACCATAGGTGATACGTAGGAAAATAGGAATAGCATAAGACGTATATATGGCTACCACTGTTGCTCTGCCAAAACACAGTAATGTTACAAACGAGTCAGTTACTTCAAGAAAGCGATGAATAGTAAACTTTTTACTAACCCTGCAAGAGAAGATAAAGCAGTTTCAGACCACATAAGAACACCAATTATTGCTGATACACCCATAACAAGCCATACAGCATAAACTGGAGTTTGAGTTCGAGGATGAATTTGTTTCCACCAACGTGAACCTGGTAAACCATTATCTCTCGCAAGTGCAAAAGTAACTCTTGAAGCATCCACTCCTTGTGTTACACCATTTACCCACTGTAAAAAAAAATGTCAATATCTTTGGGAGTTTAACGTGTTCTGAGAAAGTATATGAGGGATAAATAAGTAGAAGGAAAGTTACCTGAACGATAATACATAAACTCCACACCGCTAACATTCCATTCTTTCCAAACATATTGAGATAAACTTGTCCCATTGGCATGCCGAGATTGGTATTAATAATTTCAGTAACATTCGTTGTTGCGAGAGAAGCCCCGGATAACAAGAAAAAACCTAGAATTTCAGTACCCAATACCCCTGAGATTATCGCAATGGGTGCGGAACGAGCTGCACCAGATACTTCTTCTGATATATGCGCAGAAGCATCATCTGATAATAGTATAAGTTAGGTAGGAGGAAAGAGACATTCTGATTACTAACATCCTGTGAGACACCACATTGCACCAGTGAATGACATTATAAATGCCCAACCATCTAGATAAATACAGTACCGCATAAGATACCGCATTCAATTTTGGAATATTCATAAAACACACACCATTATCCCATCCTGTATGATTTTCAAGCAGCGTAAATGCATCGTGTGCACTAACTCTTGTACTCCTTCCTCGGGATATTACAATGAGAGCTATCGCTGTAGAGATAGTCGTAGAGACTTTATACGATTTTTTCTCATGGTCATCGAGGTGTATCAAATCAACAAATTATCAATATTTTTCTTACCATTTATAAACCCAGTAAATACGGAAATTTGGGCTAGTATTCGAGTTCCAGAAGGACATACAATAGCATGAGATAGTAGATTCGCCAATAAGATTCCATAAGTAGGTCCCGGTCCAAGGTTTACTGTATTATTTGAACCGACTGAAATTGCGGTTACGATCATTTGAGCACTATCCGTTGTATACAGTAAGCATGATAACCACACTGTGTTTTTGGGGGTATTATAGAAAAAGTGAAAGTTTCGAAAAACGTACTTGACAAATTCAATGGAGCATACAAGCAATATTTGACCGGTAACATTCGCCCATCCAGTCATCCAACTTATAAGGGGAGCATACTTTGGTGGAGAAAGTTTCGCTGAGAAGTAATATAATCCTGCACTGGTTCTATGGTTCATTCATTAAAGAGTTGACTTGAGTCATCTGGGAGAGTGTACAGTACTCACGGCATTGACGAAGTTAATTCGGCTAATGAAAGTGCGACAGGAAGGACAAAAACACTAGGTATGATCCAGCCGAATGTCATACCGAGATGCCCCGCGGCTGTTAGAGGAAAGAAGAATGTTGTAGACACAGAAGCGCATACTCCCATGATAGAGAAAGCAAATCCAATGGCATGTATGAGCTAAGTAGGAAGAAATATTGAGTTGTTGTCGTTTTGTCGTTTGGACGATCATATACAATCATAGTAAAGTTACTCACTGAAAAATCTCTCTTGAATTCACTCTTGTAACCCAGATTGGCGAGAAGAGCGTCATCTCTTTTGCGGCGGCGGCGAATAAGAATGTTATGTTGCTTTTCGTGTGCATCGGTCTTGCTATCCATATTCAAGTAGGATGCTCGTAGCTGAGAACGTTGTCGCAAATGGTCCGTTTGGAAGTACATACCATTTATACTAGTTATACATATTAATTAGTTATCTTATCACAGGCACACGCTCTAAGTGAAGTTCCTTGAAGCCATAACGGAGCTTATCTACTTTAAAAATAGAATGAAACCCAACTTATGCGACCAATAGACACATGGATTGAGTGCTTCTTTATTGATTGTGGAGAAGATGTGCTTATAAGTCAGACCGTCAGACCCAAGGCCACCCACGGGACGGTGATTGTGGCATGATCGTGCGAGTATTTCACATGCGGAACCAATGAGACATTTCTGACAGCAACTACATATTTAACCCCCCTGAGCGCTGCAAAGTCTATCATCGAGCTGAACAGTCAATCACCGACGTCAGGAGTTTATTGAGCTCAATCCCGTAACACAAGGAACGCTTGCCATGGCCTTAAGGTAAGTACATGATATAATGTCGGTTTCTTACTAGAATAGCTTCGGTACTTTTAAATAGCGAGCTGTGAAAGGTATACATACAATTTCTAGATAATAATCGAATCATAGTCCAACTAGTAGCACTTTAACAAATCAAATAAACGTATATATACCGAAAATTTCAAGAAGGATCTCAGTGTGCTAGTGGCCAAATGCCCCAGAATGACTGTTCACGCTCCCTTCCAAAATTCCTCATCCACTATACTCCAGTCTCTCTGAGACATGTCACAAGCCTCAAGTAGAATCCCATTCCCATCCGACTTCTGTCTAGCAGAGTCATATGTAACACATTTACCCGAAACAAGATGTAAGAGGTTGCATCCTGTAAAAAAGCGTCCTCACACATCGTACATTCAAACAAGAATTTCTGTGACCTATATTGAACACCAGTTTCATAAGCTTTAAGTCAATATGAGAGAATAAAAGAGCAGCATACCCTTCTTTAGTTTCCTCAGCAACCTCCTCGAAAACGATTTCATTTCCTTCTGTTACAGTAGCCGCAAGATTCTTCGAATCTTTCGAATGCCAGATAATCCTATGATACCCGTCTGAGCCACTATCTCCTCCTTTGAGGTATTTCGACCTCCTATGGTTGTCACCATCTCCTTTCACATATTTAAATGTAAAGCTATCTCGTTCCTTCTTATCCTTACCATATATGTCAATCAATGTTAAACCTCTCCTGCTACCATCGTATGTCCCCATTGTAGACATCACAGACCACTCGAGGACGAGAATTTCCTCGATATCAATGTCGCGGGTGAATATGGCCACTGGAACATCGACCTCGTTGGGAATACATTTGGAATCATTCTCGCGAGACATAAGCTGTCTACGGTTGTGTACGAAGTCGAGGTGGTCCAAAGCTAACCGAGGTTGAATGGCAGGCTTCCCTTTAGGCGGCCGGGATCCTTTAGGTATCTTGGCTTCATGTCCTCGAGCAGGAGTTGCCAATACCGTGCTCGGTAAAAATAAAAAGATAAAGATATGAGAACGATTAAAGGAGCAGTGAATTTGACTTTGACCATATGGTTATCGAAGTAGCAGCAATGTGCTGGATTTATGTCGAAGAGTGGGGACTATTCTGTATACATATTCTCCAACTTAAGTTGTACTAGTAGCACCGTATTCTCCGGTCAACCCGCCTAGCCCCCCACATCAACGCTCAACGTTGCAGCGCCACCGTTAGTCTGAGGGTTGACCTCACAGAAGCACAGAAGCATTCAGGAATGCTTCTCAATCAACAAGAGATCAGGTTATTGTATTGCTCAGGGACTGTATCGGTTCTATTGATATTTAACTAGTGCGTACTACTATGCTGAGATAGCAGCGCTGGTGGAGCAAAAATGAAGTACATATACAGCTGGCCTCAGCTGGAGTCTGAGGGTCCTGAGAGTGACAGTGTGAAAAATAGGTGTGTAGAACCTACTTCAACTTGGCTGACCAACAAACAGCTCAAGAAAGATCTATTGAGCTTTTTTCGAGTGACTCCAAGCTCCATTGTTACACAAGTACAACTGTGCGTGTTTACTGAGCTAGCTGGAAATTCAAAACTTTGACACGACCTACCATGGTACCACATCTTGAAATTAAGGTCCTTTTTCCAATGCAAGTGCCCCAGATTCCGGAGATCCACTGGTTCGGATGCTTAACGTTGAGAAAATCCCACCCTACAGTTTCACGGATGTTTACATTTGGCGAATGTGTACGGTTTATTTTACAATTTTATACGATTATGATGCACGTATCATATTTCTTTGGAACGGATACATATTTCAGAAATTTTGGTAAAACGGATAATAAATTACAGTTTTAAACGAAATAATGCAACCGAAAAACAAACACATAACCTACACTTCAATCAATCCCTAGTAAGAAAATCAATAAGCAGGAGAATCTATAACCAACGCCCAATCCTCTTGTTTGCGACTAATATCATCATCATCTCCATATTACATTTTTCCAATAAAACCATCTGCCCATTCATCTTTCCAGATGTTTGATCATACGATACACAACGACCTGTAGATGGTTGTGAAATCCTACATCCAAAAGCTACTCCATCTGGTAGACATGCTGTGCAACTGAAATAAAGTTGCTGTGCGAAAGACCTATTGATTCCAAGGTTAACAATTCACATATGTCAAAACTCAAAAGTAAACAAAAGGGGGAGAAGACGTACGTATGTGAATTTTCCTGCAACCCTTCAAAAAGGAGTTGATTCGACAAAGTAGTAGCAATAGCAGTCCTATTACTCCTCTTATCCAAAATTGTATGATATCCATTCGGTGCCACAAATGTTTTTTCAATATATCTAGAAATGATATAATCCCCAACTTTGAAAGTTTCCGTTCCTGTTTCCTCTTTCAAATATACTACCGCCTCTTCATTCAACGCCCATTTAAACACTCGATTGTCAGAAGTGTGCTCTGGATCTATAGTAAAGATGGATAGAGAATGATTTCCATAATTTGGAACACATTTGGGTTGAGGTCTTAGAACCACAGCTTGAGTTGCGATTAGGAGAGATGAGAGTAAGATGGAAATAGGTAGTGAGAACATGGTTTGTTTGACACCAGGAGCTAAACGTTGACGAGTTGAGGGATTATCTGGGAGGTTGAAAGACGCTGGGTGAGGCCGCCTGAGACTAGTAATGGTTTTTAAATCAGAGTTGAAACGTAACGGAAGGCTGGCATGGTCGTGGTCATTGTTAAACAGTAGACTGCAGGGATTGGGATGAGCGTAGCAGAAGTGTCGTGTACACTGCCACTAATGCAAATCTTGGTCCCCGTTATACCAGTGATGCGCGCTCAGTGAGATACTACATTCAAAGTCAGGGTTTTTATTGGTAACACAGCCACTTCATGAAGTTCGTTCGTGGTATATGAAACATCAACTCTCACATTCATGTTTCAGCAACATCGTTCCCTCTAACAGGTTTGCATTGGCGAAAGCCTGACAAAAATGTATCCCCACTCTGGTAGATACTCTCAACTTTTTTTGTGTATACATTTCTCAATTGAATGCATTGCGTCACTGCAACATTTATAGAAGTCAAGTTACTATATTTAAAAACTAGATCACATATTTATTTAGACGTCTTGTTCACCACTGAGTCACGTCGATATCTGTACAAAAGTCCAATAATTTAAGTTATAAACTGGGCAATGTATCATATTGCATATTGGACTCTGTTTAAATTGCATAAATCTAGATAGCTGTACACCAGTGATTAATATCGAACCTGCGAACTCAAATCGTACTAATTTGCAAGGTTACGCCTTAAATTATGTATAGTCTAAAAATCATATGTTATTGGTATTCCGAGTCTACTGAGCCTGGTTTCAGATTGTTGCCAAGACGAAGAATAACTAGTATACCAATAGGCGGCAAGAGTAGATGTTGAGTTTGATTTTTGCACTATGGCAAAAAAAATTTCCGAGATCATGGTAAGGAAACTGTAAGTTTCGAAGGAATACATAATGTCAAGCAGCACAATCAAGTTAATGGTTTCTTCGACCTATTGTAGTGACAGACGACTGCGTAGTATCGAACGACATGAATGAAGTACAATTTCAAACAAAATCATACAAATCCAGAAAATCAACAGAAACAACAGAGAAGCAACAGAGAAACAACAGAGAAACAACAGAGAAACAATAGAAACAACAGAAAAACAACAATCTACAATATACCTACACATTCCTAAATGCTCAACAAGAAGACGCGTAAACCTGAGAATCTACAAGCAAATTCCAAGCCTCTTGTTTCCGACTATTATCATCCTCATCCCCCTTGTTGCATTTTTCCAGCAAAACCAACTGACCATTGATGTTTCCAGATGTTTGATCATAGGATACACAACGACCTGTGGAGGGTTGTGATATTCTACATCCAAAAGCTACTCCAATTGGTAAACACATTGTACAACTGAAATAAAACTGTTGTGCAGAAGCCCTAAAAGTTCATGAGAGTTCAAATTCACGTATATACATCAGTTATGGATGAGAGGGGAGAAAAAAAAGGAAAGAGAGACGTACATCCTAGAATTTTCCGGCAATCCTTCAAAAACGATTTGGTTTGATAACGTAGTAGCAAAAGCCGTCCTATTACTCTTCTTATCCAAAATCGTATGATACCCATCCGGTGCCACGAATGTCTTTTCAACAAATCTAGGAGCAACATAATCCCCAACTTTGAAAGTATCCATTCCTGTTTCCTCTTGTAAAAACACCACCGTTCGTCTGTAGAAGTCCATTTAAACACTCGATTGTCAGAGGTTTGTTCTGGATCTATGGTGAATATTGATAGAGAGTGATTTCCAAAATTGGGGACACATTTCGGATGATGTTGTAGAACTGCAGCTTGAATTGTGATTATGAGAGAGGAGAGTAGGATAAGAGGAATGGGTGGTAGCAAGTTCATGGTTCGATTTAGGTCCTGGCGCTAAGGGTTGACGCGTTGAGAAATCAAAAAAGAAGTTGGTCAGTCCGCTCGAGAAGTGTATTATTTTATAAGGTCCGTCATGCCTGTGAAAATTAGTTTGAGAAGGCAGGGTAGTAGAGGGGTATGTCAATTCTTAGCTTGATCTTCGACTCCAATTCGTCTCCCATCCAAGTAATGATATACATGTGCCTGATATGTGCACGCTTTGAAACTAAAAATGTGTTCAAAGTTAGGGGCATTTGTTATTAATTAATTACGTGTGATGATGGAACGTGGAAAGTGGAACATGCAACGCTTCATCAATGCCTCCGTATTCGCTTCCAGGTTCTTTCAGACCCACGCCGGGCTCAAGCTCTGATTTGTACGTATCCTCGACCAGAAGGTTGCTTTCGAGGGTACTAAATTAGGCTAGCTTGAGCTTGAGCTTGAGCTTCCTCAAGTGACTATGTACGTTCTAAAGAGACTCCGAAGCAACTCAGAACATGTACGTACGATCTACGTATTTCGTTGTTCTTGACTCCCTCCGCAAATGACATCATATTTTCTTTTGCCCAAAGTTTTTGCCTACATAAAAGAGGCGTCAAGGCTCTCGGTTTTCTTTCTTCCGTCTTTCGGGACTCTCCGGTCTTCTGAGGAGTTATCGAAAGAACGGATCAATAAATAATTTTCTTGTTTTTTTTTCGATCCCGATTTGTGTTCCGAGTCAACTTCCTGTTGGGACAGAGGGAAAAAAAGGAGCCGCCATCCGGTTTCTTTGTGGGGTGGTAGCGATGTTTATGCACGATGGGGAAGATAAGCTGTAACCCTGATTCGCGGGCATTATGTCTGATGGATTTCGTATATATAGAGTTGAGATTGAGACGGCCGAATGGAGCGTTAACCATGTAAGCAAGTGTAATATTTTAGTTACAGTTAGGGGAAATATAATATTCACTTATTAATCACGCTGTTCTAATGAACAGGCACAGCTAAATTCTCTGTTAAAACAGGGAGGAGAAAAATGCCTGTCCTTTTCAACTGGTAACTACTTATATACTGTACTCTACAATAAAAGAGGCCAAAGCACTTCACAGCCTTGGCAGGAGAACGAAAACAATAAGAAAAATGCATATTAGTAATCTCGTAAACTTGTTAGTGATCAGCGATCGGATAACGAGTGGCTACAGTAAGGAAGTCATTGAATTCAATTCAGAACGTATGGATTCAAAGGTTACATAGATTTGTGTATATCGACTACAGTCTAAAACTCCTCTAAACACCATACCACCAGCAACAGCTTTGCCTGGAAAACAGAAGTTTTGGTAGAGATGATGTGAGCAGGATTATGGAGTGGATGTGTGTTACGTAAGTGAGTCGCACACCTCCATGGATGATGCAATGGATGATGGAGAAGGTTAAGTGCAACGATGTCGAGTGGTAAGTGATTGGTTCATTCGGCGGAAGCCGTACTGCTTCTCTACCCTTCTACCCATGTCCTCCTCGTCGTCTCAAACGACGACAGAGCAGTCTACTGGTCATCATTCTCCTCTGCTTTTACCTCATTATATATGCTAATGCACTTCCACTAGCTCCAACAACCAGCACAACCTCCATGTCCTCTGACGCGCCGACGTCAACGACTACAACGGAAACAACATCAGAGACCGAGTCCTCAACGACCACCACTCAGTCTTCAACAACAGAGCAGTCAACGACAACCTCGACTTCAACAACATCGACCACAACAACCTCTCCCACTCAAACCACTTCTAATACCCCCTCCCAAACCACATCCACCGCTACATCCTCTTCCAATACTGCTACCACATCATTTACTCCAACAGTTATCACTTCGCCAAGTACATCAGTAATCCAAACAGCGTCTGTGTATGTCCCGGTCCTTAATATTATCCCTTCTTCGCTGAACAATAACTCAGGGGCACATCTAATGGTCAGGCATTTACCACCACCATCCAATTGACCACAATCTACGCACCTGGCACAACCATCTCTGCCATCAGCGAACCCAGTAATGGCGGAAGCTCCACCAATGCTGGCGCAATTGCTGGTGGTGTTGTTGGAGGTATGCACATTCTCACGCAGGTCCACCAAATTTTTCACAATCTCCATAGGTGTTGGTGGGCTAGGACTCGTCGCCCTTATCATTTGGTTCTTCCTCAGGAAACGTCGCCAGGATAAAGATTCCGACTTTGACGGAAATTTCGATCCTGCTCGTGTCGTTCATGGTAATGTAGATAATCGATTTGATCTCGACGACGAAGCTCCAGGACCTTCTTCTATCAACCCATTCACTGCCCACTTACCACAACCACAAGCTGAAATGCAGCAGTATCCTTCCACTAGACCTAGTATTGATCACCATCTTCTTGCTGCTGGTGCCGGTGCTGGCGCAGCTGCTGCTGGTGCTTATGCCTACAACAATGCACAAGGCCCTTCCCAGCCACAGACAGCGACAGCTTCTACCTCCCCTTCCACGACCTACCATGATGTCGCATATGGATATCCTCCTACCTCTCCTATAAGTGATGGCGGCTATACCTCTGGGTCCTCGGTATTACCTTATACTACCTCTACTGTTCCAATGGCAATGGGCCGGGGTCCTTCTCCTGGTCCTTCCTTAACCGTTCAATCTTCCGATGCAGGTACAGGTTCCGTATCAGGTCATGGTCATGGTCAGCCATATACGAGGTCTGCGAAAGAGAGAGAAGCATTTGGACGAAGAATGGTCGTGAGCAACGCTGATGAAGCCAATAGGTTTACTCAGCCCGTTCCCATGGCACTCCCGTATCCTCAGCCACAACATGCCCAGTATCCTAATGTTCAACCTTATGCAGCAACAGCAGGACCTTACTATGGTCAAGGACCATCTTCACCACCTATGCCCGTACCATTGGCTTTGAATAATCAACCTTTGGCAAACCACCCCTACGATCAACCCGTTCTTGAGGATTCTGCCGTCACTGCGAATGCGACTGATAACGGAAATGATGTTGTTGCTCGTGGAAAATCCAATGTTCTCGTTCATCAAGATGCGGGAAGAGTAACAGGAGATGAGGAGGATGAGAGAAGTAATCAGGATGAGATTCCTCCTACTTATGACAGCTTGCCTGTTAACGAGAGGATGTAGAAAGTACATATATAATGTACATAACCCCATGCGTTTCTTTGACTGTCCTCTCCTTATATGTACAATATTTGACAAAAAGGGGTGGTTTCTTGATGGTGCCGGTGATCTGCTGACGGTTGTCGGTTGTCGGTTGTTGGTTGTTCTTCTCTTTTCTTTTTTTTTTGTTCTCGTGATTGATGAAAATCACTTGATCTCTCTCGTTGTCATATGCTTTAACGTACTGTACATACAGATCTTTTTCGCAAGGTTTTTTCTTTTTTCTTGAACGCTTTTTTTGTGGAGGTTTAATTAATTAATAATTCATATTAGATTCTATGGAAATATATGATCCTTTTTTATTTATTTATTCTTATACTGGTGTTGTTAGTCCTCCACATTGTCAACCAATATCTCGAGTTGTCATACTATGGCAGTTTATCAACTGTCAGAACTCAATTGAGAAGGATGTTCTGAAAAAATAATATCAAACGTTCGAACTTCGAGTTTGTTGGTACCAGTTGATGGCTGAAGCGCTGATCGTGAGAATCGAAGACATCTGCATCATCAACTTGATTTCTTATTAATTTCAAGACCACATACTCATTGTTCGAATGATGCTTCAATCTCTCGTGTGTGTCATACTATGACAGTTGTTCAATTTGTCAAAACGTGATTGAGAAGGATGTCCTGAAAAATCATCCAACATTCAAGCTTCAAATTAGCTGGCACAATTTGTTTTCCCAAGACTCCTCTATGGAATGATACTTTACTTATTGTTCATGAACCGAAACCGAGATGATAGATTCTGACTCAGATTCTCAGATTCTAGACTTGAACCTCCCCGAATACAACTTGATCATATACCAGTGAGGTTTTTGTCTAAAGGCAATTGGAAAGAAAGTCATGAATTATTTATGTATTTAATGTCTAGTTAGTATATCAAGCCCCGCATTTTACTCTCAGGATGTTTCTAGAATGAAATTCCGGGTACCTATATCCAAAACCTATTGGAATCGGGGACTCGGAGATCTAAACAAGGTCAGTGGTAAAGTTGTAATAGGCTGCATGTAATACGTAGAGACAAATCAAAAAGGACCACCATAATAGGATTAATGGGGTATTTGGCCATGGCTGGCTACCTAGTATTAGTATACCCGTCTCCGAACAAAAAACGTGCTCGATGAATATTTCGGCATTCTGTGTAAAGAATCAAGATATGTATAGATTCGTAATTCTTCGGGGATGAAATTTCGGTCAGGTTTCGGTCTGATGTTAGAAAAATCAAATTATTCTCCCCTTTCTTTATTACGGCGGCCATTAATAGATTATATGAGGTTTATATTTAGACTCGG
Organism: Coprinus comatus; assembly: GCA_034638255.1. Lineage (NCBI taxonomy): Eukaryota > Fungi > Basidiomycota > Agaricomycetes > Agaricales > Agaricaceae > Coprinus > Coprinus comatus. Next base: position 25,875 of record JAWPGT010000066.1, read on the forward strand.
ACTCAAATGAACGACAGTGGAGGATTTGCGATGTCTTAAATTGATGTGTATGTAGTTTAATCGATTCATGCTGATGTGTACACTGTTTGTGGCGTTTTCTTCTTTCGAAGATTCTATGTACTTCATGGCCGGTGTTCAGTGAGAGAACATCCGATGACCCCTGATTCAAGAATGACTCATGATGTCGATTCGGAGGCTTTCTGGTTGCTTTTTTTTCAACCCTTGAACGTGGACGTGGAAGATAATCGGACCTGCAGTATAGGGTCATTGAGCATACCTGAATTACATAGGGCTGAGTTTTTTAAAGTGTTACATTGTGTGAAGCTTGCCGTATACAATCTATGCCAGTCACTTGATTGATCAATTAAATGTAACATTTCAAAAATTTAGTTTAATCACATTGGTAATGATGATTTCAACTACTCAAGACTTCACGCAAACTAAAGTATCTAGTACGGGGTTACCTTTGGTGATTAGTGAAAAAAGTAAAGCATCTGCGAACGCAGAGATGCGTTTTCTTGTAGGAAAGGTCACGTGAATAAGTGACACAGAAACGTTACCTTAGTCTCAGCTTTCACATTCCTCAAAACCTCTATTACTAGCCCAAGTTTTTATCTTCGTCAATGCTCGCCCTCTAAATTCTTCAAATTGCCCTCCATCACCCTCCCACATTCATCTGGATGCACAATGGGTGAGCACTCACGCTCTCCCATCGTTGCATCGCCCGGTACCCGAATCGAAGTTCGTCATCCTCCTATGACGAACCTGGACTTCGGATTTCCTATCCCAAATCATAGTTGGACGTATATCAAAATTTTATAAATTAAATTCCAAATAAAACATTCATATCTCCCCTGTATCTATCTCACCTGACGCACAAGACATTTGAATGATGATGTTGGAAGTACATCAATGCTTAGGTGAAACGGTGAACTAAGTAAGTAAAGTTATTAAGTTGTTGATGAAATTTTGATTATCTGTCAAAAGTTCCATCTTCTCTTCACTCGAATGTTAAACAGCAAGTTCATCGACATTCGTTTTACATGCTATTAATAACTTTGAGGTAGTTCAAGAAACTGGCATATATGTAGTAAGTATGATTGATGATAGTTGAAATGCTTGGAGTTACTTGGCAGGATGTTCATATATCATGTGGAGCATCCAAAGTTACTCCATAAGAACGGCAAATGGCGAAAGCCATTACCGGTGACCCACTCTAGGTCTGATATATGTAGTCTTACTCCAATAGACTCCTTGGTTGGCGATAGTGTTGTGGCTGTCGGACTTTTTCGTTTTCGATAGTTGAGTGGACTAAGGCTGACAATTCAAAACCGTCCAGACCCGTGTTATGAAATACAGTATGTACGTAGTAAGGAACAAAAAAATGTTGTGTTTTTTGATTGAATAAAATGAATGGACAAGACCTGGACAAGACAAAGCAGGTGAATGTTGATCTGTCAAAGTTTGAGTTCATCGGAGAAATTTCATCAAGTTCCTGCCGAGTAGCCTTGTAATGCCTAAAGCGATAAGATAATGATAGCGAAAGGTTAGAGCTGCAGTACAAGGATGAAGGAAGAGCCTTGAGTCTGCTCGTTCGGGAATCAAGTACTCAAGGTAACGGTAACTTCGACTTTTTCGTGATTATGATGACATCTACTATGTACAGGTGGTTAATTGAGGTCACGGCGTAATTAATTTCCAGTCAGTCAAAGAGGCTCAGTACGATTACTCCAGCGGGTTAATACGGATAGATAATGAATATGAATAGCCTTGCTTGATACAGAGGCCTTGATGTTTAAAATTGTTATCTCTGGGCCTATATTCATATCTTGCAGGATTTCTTAATTCCAATGCCAGTTCCCCTTTCAGAAGATAGCAATAATAACAACTCTTATTTCATATTAATTCCCCCGAACCTCTCCAGACAGTGTGAACTAAACTGCAAGTTTCTATGGCACTCCATCCTATTCCTGGGTGTCTTCATAAAACTTTTTCTGCAACATATATATAGTCAAATGGCTGATATACATATAACGAGTTGAGTTTGTACCTCAGATTATACATTGCGTATTTCCATTCCAATTGGAAACGAACACAACGATAAGTCGGAGGGAAATTCAGAAACAATCCGACCGCCGCTGTCAACGCCCTGACTGTGAAATCATGGTTTAATTCTACGATGTTTTGAGATGATGATGAGAGTGATAAGAGCACATGGTATTCTACTGCTGCGCATATAAAAATGCTCAATGTTATATTTAAACGACTTGGGCGCGTCTGATCCGAAATGCATGTTCACACGGGTCCTATTTTTAGAATATGTGTTTCCCCTGAGGTACGCAAGCATCCCCAGGTATATCTCCTTCAAGCTTCCAGGTTCAAGCCGTCTAGACATCAGTATAATAATAGAAGCATGAAATTAAGTAATTAGTGAAGGGGACACGGTACCTTTCGCACTTGTCTAGGATGACAGAGATCAGCCGAGTCAATGAATGATGATCCACTTTGTCGACCAGTCTTCCAGATTCGAAGCAAAACTATAACACAAAAATAATAAATATCGAAATGAATGCGCAATGGGTACTACTAATTGTAGCATCGAAGAAGCAAACAGTCCCGAGTCGTCATATTTTAGAAAGCGATGATCGAAAACAATACGAGACACAAACCAGACACAATATGAACACCATACTTTATACAGCTTTCCCATATGACCGTCCACTCTCTTCACCAAGTTTATCCAAACTATAGATTTCATCAGAACTTCGTTCTTTACGGCCGAGAATTTCACTCGCAGCCGTAGGAGGGAATATGTCCTGTGTATGAACATGTTCTTGAGTATATTGGATTTGGATTTCATCCACAGTCCGTTGTGTTCGTGGTTTCCACGATGATGGAAATCTATTTTGGTCACTCGTTTGACTTGGGGTGCGGAGATAAAACCGAAGTCTGAGAACAATCATACAAAATACAACTCCCTATATCATTTGGGGAAAGCCGAATCTTCATCAGTAAATAAAACATATAAAGTAAAAAAGACGTCTCTACTTACCACCAAGGGGACGATTAAATCCATAACCACAAATTGCCCCGGAGAACCAATAACATTGCATATCAGCAACAACAGAACGCAAACAGTATAGAGAAGAGCACTCTCGATGATTGCAACGATCACAGGCGACAGGCTTCGAGAAGAATGTCTAATGTTTCGTCTTGTCAGGTAAATCTTCGTCACTATAGCGGCTGACCATGTGTTGATACGATGATGCGGTGGTGATCTGGGTAAGTCCGGAGAATTCTAACAATAAGCAGAATGAGAGAACTTACCACTGCAGACCAGGTGAAGTGCAAGAGTTACCCCGAGAAATGCTAAACGTAAACCGAGTGGGATGAGTGGGATACCTCGTTCTGTCCCTGGAACTTGTTTAGGGGGAAGTAATCTGATGACCAAAATTGCTAGTTTGCATCGTGAATACAACTTGGTCACCTTAGTGATAGTGATGAATCATACCTATATCTAGGAGCTGGGTAAAGACGCCAGGTATAAGGATCCACCAGCGCCTGTCCCATATGACATAACACCTCCACAACTGTGATATATTAGTTTATGACATGAGTGGACTTAGTGGATCTATGTGGCTCACCATTACCGCATCACCTAGCATAGTTTGAATGAAATATATGGCGACCTTTGCTTTGTATAACGGATCCTCAAGTTTACCCAAAACAGAGGGATTAATGACACCAGTGTCGTTTTGAGGCGAAAACCCGCGGAGTACACGAACAAACGCGATGATGATGTGCTGTAAATAGAGTAACAGGCCCGTCGTTCGTGAGCCCGCCTATACTGGGGATATTAGGTCAAGACTTACTACCGTCGCCAATGTCATCATGAGGCCAGACACCTGAAGCATGCGACGTTGTACAACAGGACCCTCCTTTTCTCCTTGTACAATAAATACGAGGATAGTAAAGAAAAGTAGGAAAAGACCTGAGGGACCCTCAATACAGACAGGTAATAATGAACAGTTGGATATTCACCGTAGACAACACTCTCCAAAAAGATAGCCAAAATCCCAGACGTTCCCAGCCCTATGTCGGCCATGGTTCCAATGTGAGGGAGGAGGGTAAGGAAGGAAGTCTAGTGAGATGGAGTACAATCGAGCAACGGTTCTATATATGTCCAGAAGAACTCTAATTTCAGGATCTTGAATGTGATGGAATAATACAACGGATCTGTTAGTAGAAGAACCAAATATACATTAGTGAGTGATGAATCAGAAACGGTTTCTCGAGTCAGATATGTCAGGACTGTATTATAGTAAAAAATATATTCCATGGTGTTTAAGGGCAACCGAGCTAGCGCCGGAGATATAATAGTCATCATTGTCTCTACAGTTTCTACTGTAAATTTGACTACATAGCATGGAAGATTAATGAGCTTGGTATCTGATCACTATATGATTGTTAAGTATTGCTAGTGATTCTCGGTAGGCAGCTGTGGCGTAGTGGAGCCGCAAGACCATAAAATTTGTTCATATTCTGGTACGAAAGATTTAGCGGAACTTTTTTGGTTTTCACTGGATCTTCCAAGTTGACATTGATGAATATTTGGATAAAGGTTAAGGTTATGATGCATGGTTCCTTGCAATACCAATATATCACTTTATCGATTCAACATCAATATCAGTCAATATCAATCAGTAACGTGTCTCAATAGATCAATGTGTTCAAGATGTGTAGACTCAGGAATAGATCTTAGAAGGCATTGTACGGGACCAGTGAGCTGTAATCATGACACATCACAAGCATCAAACAATTCCACTTGCTGAACGATCTGGAAACAGTACTTATGAGGTGTAATTTTCGGACGGGCTTTCTTGGCCATATATAAAACTTGTAATACTTCGGGGAGCTAAAGCCATTATGAAGATCGCACTACTTAGTGTCCTTAGAATGATGACATGGGATATTTAGACAAGCTATAGTAAGGTATATACACCTTTCAAGTAGAATAAGTAGGAATCCTCGTTCTTTAATACAGTTGTCACAGGTACCAGAAGGTACCAACAAACTACCAATGTTGGAGGGATATTTGTGTTGCAAACATTGGAATCCTCGAATGTGAATTCACTTACTGTACCTATTTATAGATCATGTTCCGCGAGGTGGGTGGAGCAGCCAAATTTGGGACATTCTCTCAAGGGTCGCCAAGCCCTGGATGGTTCAACCATGCAGAACGCGGGTGTTGCTTATCTTGGCGGAATTTCCATATGGCAGAGGCCTGCAGAGGCTGGAGAAAGGAGTGATCTTAAAGTTATGTCCTATGGAGCTAATGGGACATAGACTGGGCATAAATTAGCACATGGAAGACCATATTCACAGATAAGAGAGGTGTAAAGAAAGTGGCCAATACTATTTATTCAAGGGGCACATATCTCCGAAAAATCGTCTGAGAGTTGACTGAAGATACCGATGTTGTGGTGTTTGGCAAGCTAAATGGAGTAGGAATTTGGCACGCAACGAACCATCTCTGAGTGTATGTGACAGCCTGGCACAATCCGATGCTTCTGAGACAATGGATTACGAAGAGTAATCTCCGTGCCTGAAGGAAGGTATACCCACTGAGCGTTTTACCAACATATACCAACCACAGTAGGTATTTTCGGACTTTTGTTTCTGTGGGAGTAGAGTTCGGTGGCTGTGTCAATTTGTCTTTTTTCTGTGGATTTATTTATGGAATTAGATTCTCACGGACGATATCTCGGCTAATACGAAAACCATCATAGGTCATCATGCAATGCATCAGTGTTCAATGTTCAACCCATGGTGCACATGAAAGGGCGGTATCGAACCTGGCTCCCTGTGTGACTTCTAGGACCCTAGATAATCACCGGAGGTGAAGACGGTTGGTCGTGTGCAGTGACAGACGCAATTGGGACTCAACGCTCAGCCCACGTCCTACCTCCAATCACCGGTCCTCCAGCTTACATTCCTGGTCAAACGAGGGCTAACGTAAATCGCATCTCCATCACTTACTTTGCCGCTTTCGGTCCGCTTGGGCAGAAGCATTCAAGCGCCAAGGCCGGATGTCCATGTGCACGGTTGGATGGAACCATGGGGTCATATTTTATCTGCTTCTCCATTCAGGCACATTAGGACGTATACTATAAATGACCACGGCTCTTCTCCCAGCTAAGACGACGGACTTGCTTTCACCCCTCCGCCATGGCCTCTCGAACAGACGAGAAGATGTCCGAGAAAGAGCTCTCACACACCCCTTCCATCGAGGATGCCAAACTCCAGTACAATGAAGATGGCGATAGTATCGTTGAGGGGTCCGAAGGCGTCACGCACAAGGAACTTAAGATGTATAGGCATGTCGCTGATCGTCTCCCTTACACTGCGTGGTTGGTCGTAATCGTCGAGTTCGCTGAACGGTATGTGGTCACTCTTCCTCTATCACATCAAGACTCAATATGTCACATCATAGATGGACCTACTATGGTACCACAAACGTCTACAGCAACTACATTCGTGCAGGTCTTCCCCCAGGTTCACGCGATGGGTCCGTTCTTGCTGAGAATCGAGCAATCGGTGTCGCTGGCGCTCTCGGACAAGGTGTTCAAAAGGCCTTTGCAATCCGTTCGTCTCCTCCATCTTTACTTTTTCCCTCTCCTAATCTTCCATTGTAGGAACTGTAAATAATTCTGTTTATCACTCCATACGCCACCCTCATTTTTTTCTTTAGTTCAACAGTTTCTGGGTTTATGTCACACCCTTCGTGGGAGGTATCCTTGCGGATACTCTCTGGGGCCGATACAACACCATTCTCATCTTCTCATTAGTCTGCTTGTAAGTCGATCTTCTCATTTTCTTGTAACTGCTTCTCAACCGTGTTTAAGGGCTGGTCACATTATTCTTGTTGGATCTGCTTCCCCAACCTCGTTGGAACATCCCAATACTGCCCTCGGTCTCCTTATTCTATCTATCGTTGTCATGGGTCTTGGCGCTGGGTTTGTTGAACTTAAAATCATCTGTAGAGCTGGTCACTTACCTCACTATCAGTGCTATCAAATCCAACGTGTCACCCATGATTGCTGAGCAGTATACTGGCAAAATGAGAAAGGAAACTCTTCCCTCCGGTGAAATCGTCATCAAATCACCTGCAGTAACTATCCAGAGCCTCTACCTTTGTGCGTACGCATTTTGATGGTTAACTTGTTCAATTCTAATTCTGTTTGCTTTAGGGTTCTATGCCGCTATTAATTTAGGTTCTTGTGGTGCCATTTCGGCCGCTTTCCTCGCTCGTGATCATGGTTACTGGTCAGCCTTCCTTGTTCCTACATGTATTTTCATCCTGGTACCTGTGGTCTTGGCAGTTGGAAAGAAACACTATGTTGTAACTCCTCCCCGTGGTTCCATCTTGCTCGAGGTATGTCTTAAAGCGAAGTCTGAAAAAAGGAAAGGAAAGCTCAATGACTTTGTCATCCCGTAGACAGTACGCGTCATTAACATGTCCTTGGCCCCTCGTTGGTCGATCAACCCACTCCAAACCATTAGAAATATCCGCGCCCCTGATTTCTGGGATCCCTCGAAGCCCAGCAGTTACGAAGCGGGTAAGGTACCCAAGAAAATTACTTGGGACGATGAGTTTGTTGGTGAAGTTGCCCGTACCCTCAACGCTTGCACCGTCTTCTTGTTCTTCCCCTTCTTCTGGCTTTGTGAGTACTACCCTTTTTTATTAGAATTCCGTGAACTCATCATGTACCACAGGCTACTCTCAGATTGACGGTAATTTGGCCAACGTTGCCGCTGGCATGACTCTTAATGGCACCCCCAACGATCTTATCCAGAATTTGAACCCCATTTCTATCATTATCCTCATCCCTATTTTCGACTATGTTATCTATCCTTTCCTACGCAGGAAAGGAATCAACTTTTCACCCATCAAGCGTATCTACGCCGGTTTCCTTGTTGCTGGTCTTGCCATGCTGTACGCTGCTATCCTTCAAAAATTCATCTTCGAGACATCACCTTGCCACGATAATGAACCATCCGCATGTGAAGACGCTGATGGGAACCCATGGGCTTCCCCTATCAATGTCTGGGTCGTTTCTGGACCGTACATCTTGGTCGGTATTGCAGAAATCTTCGCTTCCATTACATCCCTCGAGTACGCTTTCACCAAGGCTCCTCAACGCATGAAGTCTGTCGTCATGGCCTTCTCTCAATTCCAAAATGCTATTAGTTCCGCTCTTAACTTTGCTCTCGTTGCTGTTAACGTTGAGTATCGATATACCTGGCTTTTTGGTTCTTTCGCTGTGACTGCTTGGGTTGTTGGTACTATCTTCTACATCTGGTAAGTTTCCACAGTCCTAGGAGGATATGAACTGTCAACTGACGTCTATATTCCCACAGTTTCCGTAGTCTTGATAGACGTGAGACCGAACTCAATATTATCGGTTCTGGTGACAGGAAGGGCTTCAACGATGAATCATGAGAAAGTTGATGATTGTTTCATATACCGTTTATTCATTGCCCCCCATGCCCATCACCATGTTGTATTCACGCCATGTCTTGTATTCTATTAATTGAAACTAACGGTACATTTACGCCTTGTTTGTTCGACACCACTCAAACTCCTATTAGAAGTTTTCCTTGAATCATTCAAATAATCACAACAGTTTCATTTGATTGACAAGTTTTCCAAGTTCTGTTTTCCCTAACGTGAACTTAAAATTTGAACTCGTTAATTTTTTCTCTGATTCCGGAAGGACGAGTCATTTTTATAATGAATATAACCTTGAAAATTTTCACCCGCTTAATAGTTTCTCTGAAATTTCCGTCGCTTCAATTAATGGGCACGAGCAGGCTCCTACCCAGCCCTCGCACGCTTCGGATACAGCCGGGAACCAAACAAACCAAACATACCTTCCCGAGCGCAGCGAGGGGCTGGAACTACTCTTTGTTAGGCCATCACCGAGTGGCGATGCAAACCTTAACTCTAAATATTCGCTGTGATTAGGTGAGCAGCTAAGGGGTTATACCAAAGCATGATGTGACACGACCTGTTAAGGCAGGTGGTGGTTCGCGCTCTCAAGTCTGACAGCTTCACGACGTTGCGTACATTAGAAGACAATGTATTATAGAACTTAGGTAGTAATAAAAGAGCAACAAGTAAAAGTAAATATTCTCTTCCCTTTTCCCCCTCCCATGAGTGATTTCTCTTTTTCTGAAGGCTCTGAGCCGCCTACTCGGCCCAGCAGTCCCTTCACCCTTGATAATTTTGCACACACTATTGGAATAATAGAAGGGTGTGACTTACCACTCTTCAATTTCTTCCGACTTCTTTTTATTGATGAAAACGTGTCAAAGAAGAATATTGTTTCGAAATTCATTGAAGAAATACCCTCCCTTTTATGTGCACCAGAGAGCGTATACGTTCAGGAGTCCAGCCATTATCAGATCCAGGGTCGGCAGGCATATTCTTAGAGGGCGGGAAGTGATGTGACAACGAAGCAAATGTTTATTTTGCTTGCTACAATATGTTTGTTTCTTTTGCATAATTAAACGTTAATTACTGACGTAACATGACATATCAACTCCGCTCGGTGATGGCCTAACCGACACTTGTTCCAGCCCCTCGCTGCGCTCGGAGCCTACGTTTACGTAAAGAGCTTGTCTCTGTTTGGCTTCGACATGCGCAGAGAGGGGTAGGGTAGGAGCCTGGGGCACGAGGTACATGTGACAACCCTCCAACATGTACCAGCGTACCCATGTGCACGTAAACACCCAGACCTCAGAGGATGACGTCAGTTCTCCATCATCCTCTTGCATTCAGCACTTTGGTCAGCAGGGAGTGAACACATGCATCCATTAAATTTACCCGGGTTGCCACGTAGAAGATTCAAGCCGAGTAGTACTATGCACCGACAATCACGCTCCATTTGAATTCATTACCGAGGTCAATAATTGAGTGACAACCGAGGTCAGATCTGTTATATATAGTATGCTGAGGTATGACTGTCAGCATTTGCAAGAATTTTCACTTGTGTAATGAATATTGTATGAAGGATGAATGCATAATAGATTACAAATGATATACAAACTTGAGGAAGATAAGAAAAAGAAGAGTCAAGACCATCAAGGTCGAATTCCAATACACGTAACCCCTTCACCGACGCAACACGAAAAGCATGACAAAGGATCCACTCAGAGCACCCATAGCGCTAACTGTTGTCCACTTCACATGTGGTTCTGACTGATATGTAACAAAGCCAGAATTTGGTTTAATAATTGTGGAGCTTCTGAGGAAATAGAAGATTATTCCAACGACGAATGCGATAATGGAGTAAGCCAAAAAGACGAGAGGAAGGGAGAATATGAACGATCGTTTCTGTTATATAAAATAAATTTAGCACACTTCCAAATAATATCAAATTCAAAGTTGTATGAAAACGTACTGATATCGCTGTAAAGCCTTCACCACCACTACTACCACTACCAGATATCGATTGCACACCTCTCACCATGTCCGACTTGTACTTGAAGATCGCAACCAGAGTTGATGCCATGGAGAACGACGCGAGTAAAGTCGCAATAAGACCGGAAGTTTGCGCCACAGTATCCAAGCCTGGTAAAGAAAGGAAGGTTACAGATGCACTTAGAACGATAGCCGCCTTCCCGGAGGAAATAAACTCAGACTTTCAAAAAGAGTATTAAATAAAAAGATACATACCACGAGACATGCGCAAGCACCAATAAAGAACATCGGACCAGGGGAGCGGAGACCAGATTCTTCGTCGATGCGATGTCTGTGTCTGTCAAAGAAGATATAGGGAATTCCAAGACAGAAGATCGAAACCATCAGGTCTATAAACGACTTGATTATTGGGCGTTGTGGTCCAACAGCCGGAGGAACATGAGTCACATCCTTTGGTAAAGGTTTATTTGGACGGAAGAACGCCTGGCGCCAGACGGCTATAAATAAAGTTTGAGATTGTTGAAATATTAAAGTCTGATCAATTTGACTTACCGACTCTTAGGAGAATTCTTGCAACGAGACGTGTCTGTATGCTATCCGCATCATTGGTAAAAGAACGCAACAGACTATTGAGTTCTTGACATTCTTCTTGTGTGAAAGGTGCAGGAATGACTCGATCGGATGGGAGAAGGCGGTCCGTCCAAGCCCAGCTTAGAGCCTCAAATGCTTCATTCTTGGCGTTCATGGGTAGTTTCGTATGTGCCGGGTGCCCTTCAATGAAAGACCAGTATCTGTATTCCATATCAAGTTCTAAATGCCAGAGAATTAGACAACAGAAATAAGAAACGAGTGAGTGTTACCTACGATCATCTTCGACATTCTTTCCCTTCTTATTCTTTCCATTAGCCTCTTCAACTACAACTGATCGTGTCTGGTGGTTGACCCAGCTCCTGGTAGGAATAAAACCTTTCCTCGAATTACCAGCATCCCTCAACCACAGTTCACAACCAGAGGGTGCACTTTCTTTGATACCTTCAAGGTAGGTGTTGACCGACGAGAGAACCTTTTCTGTACGCAAGTTAACGTCTGTTGTCACCCTGCGAGTTGGATGGACATAATAGAAGGTTCCGTCGGGAAGGTGATATTCGATCCATCCAAGCTCATGGAGTCTCGGGGAGACGGCAGCAAATCGCCCGCTCATTGGAATGGTTCCCAGAGGGCTGACATCGACGTTTGTATTGTGCATCGTGTTGGGTTGAAGGTATGAGCCTCGCTTAGGAGATCCTGGTATTGAGAGCAGAGGACGCGTTTCACTATACAAAGAAATCAGGATCAGGATTGACTAATACCAATAGAATCATTCTCTGAGCTTACTCAAACTCGATTCTGTGTTCAGGATAGCTGATGGTAGATCGCTCATCTCGTACAGACCTGTAAAATGTTCAATAAGATATTTGACTAATACAGGAAAGGTACTCACCTAGCCGGAATAACTTCATGAACTGGGGGTAACGGCATAATTATGCCTTGTACCTCTTCATTATTCTGTGTGGGAGGAGAAGTATAGGGCTCTGTTACACGAGGACTACGAGTTGGGTAATGGGTGATGGCTAATGAGTGTGAAATATCCAATGAAAGAATATATAAACGTACTGTGGGAGGGATGGGGCATCCGAGGGAGTGAAAGTAATTCTAGGTGCAACAGGATTGTCAAACACATCATTGACAATGTATGGTCCCCTATCCAACAGGAAACATTAGGACCAGTTGAAATGCTAAGCTAATCACATACTTTGTGCCAGGAGCTTTATGATGAACATTCCCATTACCGTTTGTCTGTTGATATGAGGTTTGGGGAATATCTCCCCAAACATTTGTTCCATTGTTGAGGTCATCGATCGGCATGATACTGAAAGACTTGTTTGCATCACCGTTCGATGTTGTATAGTCACCATGAACAACAATCGGCGTAGGAGTATTTGTACCTTCGTAGGTACCAACATGCGGGGAAGAAATGGGCGCTTCAAGAACAGGAACAGGCATAGGAGGGTTATGCTCTTCATGAATGTCCGACGGGATGGATTCTTCGTGAACTGGCGCAGGCATAAGAGGACCAGGTTCTTCGTGAATACTAGCAGCAGGGCGCGTAGCTTGGGTAGATTCATCATGAACTGGAACAGGCATAGGAGTAGGAAGTGAAGTACTAGGCAACGGTTCTTCGTGAACGGGAACGGGCATAGGTGGGGAAGGCTCAAAGGGATATGTCTCTTCGGGAGCGCGTTCTTGGTTCTGTGATTCTTGTTGAACAAGAGGTGTAGGATGGATACTCGTGATATCAACTGGGATTGGAGGAACCATAGGATTCAGATGAGGATCTAGGACTTCTCGGGACTTCTCATTCCCCGAGGGTACTTCTTCAACGATATTCGTGAACTCTTCAGAAGGATGACTGACAGATTGGATAGGTTGCACAACGCCATCGTCAATACTACTAGTATTTGGCTGCTGTTCGTAATAAGGTGTAGGAAGTCGTGTATGATCATCCGTTGTAAGTTCTGGTACTGCGGTAGGAGCAGGGAGATCTCGAACGGCGGGAGGCATTGGGAAAGATGTAATGACATTGTCCAGCGTTGGATCTTGAGCGGTAGAATCAGATGCAGTCGGTAATGTTACTGGAGCAGATGGAAGAGCATCGTGAATGGTACTTGGCTCCTCCTTTAGCGGTTCTACAGGCGCAGGTTGAACTACGGATGCTGGAGCAGGCGTTTCGCGGATCGACGGTGCATGAGTAGAAGGCGCTCCACGGACTGACTCCGTGTATGGATCAGATGCAACGATAGGTTGGGGGAGTTCATCGTCTGTTTGATCTGTGAACGCACCAGGATTCCCAATTGACGAGTCAACGACTGGGGGAGGTATATATCCAACGGGGCTCGTCGCATCTACCGGCTCTGGACTATGGGTACGCACAGGCGCACTACCGAGGACAGAAGGACCTGGAAGAGGGGTAGGAATAAATGAGCCCTCGTTCGCCTCCGATACTGGGGATTCCTTAATAGGACTGGGTGCAGGTTTGCTCATGGTGGGAGGAGACAAGACGGCCGGCGTAGTGTCAACCTTTTGCTTTGTTATGGATGCAGTGTCTAAGGAATCACGTTCGTGTACTGAGGGAGTGCGAGAGGGTGTGGAACGACCAAGGGAAAACACTGAGCTTCTCCTCATGGCACTCAAACGACCCCATTTTGAACCGCCACCGTTACTCATGATGTCCTAAGGCAATGAGGGATATTCGCAGAATGGGAGTTGGGGTACGCGCCGCCAATGTCGATGAAGGCGAGAAAGAAGAGAGAGATCTGGGGGGAACGAGGGACTGGACAAATCCATATTATATATCAAGGTTGGCCAGGCGGCTGCATCGAGGCAAGTAGCGAGAGCGATCAAGAACCGTTCGTAATGTGAGGGTCGCAATGATCATACCTTCTTCCGCGTTTCGCACAAGGCCAGCACGTTGTTATCTGCCCCGACATAGAAACACGCTCAAGTTGCCTGCCATGTCAAGCTCGTCAAGTCTCATCTACAGACATACACTTGCACTAGTTGCATATTTGAAACACGAAGTTGTGCGTTACAGAAGATAAGATTAGAGCACACGAGGCTTGTAGCTGGTGTTTGGAATCATGTACAACACGTTGTTGATGTGCTAATGCCAAAATCGGGGATATGTGCCGTCGCAAATGAAGCCCTAGTTAGTCTTACAGTATTCTTACGCTTTGTTCTCGGGAGAACAAGCTCATGTATGATGAGGAATGGAAGGGCAATTGCCACTTAGGCTATATTTAGTTGTCAATTAGGCACCCCAATATCAATATTTTTTCAATCCACAGACTACACAGCCCTCGCACCGCGCTTGCTCGCTCTTTGATCATCAATATTAATCATCTTTGGTGTGTACCTTGTACTTTTTCAGGCTTATATGCTATGTACCTCCTACGTAGCCAAGTCCATAGGAGTCATTAAATACAGGCACACACCGGCCCGGAACTATGACATCAGGAGAACCATGCGCCTGGCTGAAACTTGTTATTCACTCAACGACCCAGGACAGTAAGGAAGGCAGATTTTCAGCAAAAAGAGATGGATTTACTAGTCCACGTTTACCATTAAGGAATTGAAGAGATCTAGCATGTGTCGTAAATGAATAAACAACGACAGAAAATATTAAGGACTAACAACTAGCAACTTACGAAAATCTTGATACAAACTGCAAAATTTGGAACAAATGGGAATAAAAACAAAAAAATGGATCCAGATCCTGGGCAACGAATCGCAATAACATCCTAGTAATCACTTGAGATATTTTGATCAAAGATTACCAGTCACCGGTCACCACTGTTCAATAGACTCTTCGAAATTAGAGTTTTTACATTTCCTCCTATCTCCTTCCCATGTATTCGTTATTTATTTCGTTCAGGGTGAGCTTCCTTGACAACATCTCCATTACTCTCTCCAAACTGCGCTAACTCCACCCCTCTACTACTGTCTGGACTTGTTGTGATGACATCGCATTGCCTTGCCAACATCCCCAGCTATATCAGAGACAAACACTTCCCTCTTGCAAGCATCACTCAAGCTGGAACCAGAAATAGCTTCACTGGTCAATATCTCTTCAGAGTTCCCATTGAGTCGTTTCCTTTCTCTCTCCTACTTTGTTGATGTGACTGGTGGGAGCAACATTGCAGAAGGCGTTGGGGGACTATAGCTTGAGTCCAATTTAGTGCTGAAACCATCAAACATTTCCGAAGCCTTCCCTTCTAGATCTCTTCATCGGACCATAACAGATGTTTGATGAGAACTGGGAATGGGTTTATTGGTGGAGTATCAGGGGCCTGGGGTGTCCACCCGCAGCAAGGAGTATTTCATATAGTTTCTTCTCGTTAGGACAGAGTGTGCATGATGTATACGCACAAATAGTCTCCAGAGAATCGACGTTACTGGTCAAACGGTACGAGGCCAGTCGTTTAATAACTTTCAAGAAAAGTGATACTTGAACTGAGAGAGAGGTTTGTGAGGTTAGTGGAACAATGTAACATGCCAGTCTTACAAGTAGGGCTGCCGACCGTAACCTCATAATACGGTTTACGGGCCACCCGTATACGGTATACCGTACCGTACCGTAAGAGTAATCAGGTAACCTCAATACGGTACGGATTGTACCGTACTGTACCGTATTTTTTTTGCCCGTCGACGGCCGTATGGACGGTAGATGGTCATGACATCAGGTGAAGCATCATCACATCGTACGTCGAAACGTCATCGATTCATCAACATGGGTTGACCTAGGTCTCTTTAATCTTGTAAATTACTTACACACACAAGTGACAATACACCATTAACCTGTATCATTCCGATGAGATATCCTCCAAACCATCTGACCAGTTTGAAGACCACACCATACTACTTTAGATTGTTGGAAATCAGTGGGGCGGCGGTTGATTTTATAATTTATCGGTATGTGATGTGACTGGATATCAGTATCGGATGGTCGAAGAGAGAGGAATGGTAGTAGTGTAGTAGAATTTCTTGCGTTTTTAACAAATACCTCAGTCAAAAACACATTATTAGGCTCGCAGACTCAGTGTTCACTTGGTGGGTCATGTTATCCTCAATCAGCAACGTAAACCCCACAGTCATCCACTCTTTCTAAAAAAATATTTACAAAAATTACAACTTTTACAAGAACAACATTTGTATTGCTATCTGATTCCTATGTTTATGACTCTATATATTGAGTCTTGAATATTTGATAGGGTAATTCTGGGTTAATACCAAGTTAATACCACTTGAATGACCTCGTCAAATAACTATGGTGATAAACTTACCCGTATACGGTACGGACGGCAGCCCCACTTACAAGGTACTCTTACACAGTTCAGTCAGATATTCAATCTGCACAGACTCTCAACTCGAGGTAGAAAAATGTAAAACTAAAGACAATTGGTATGTAAATACAAACTATATAGTCCGAAATATGTGTTTACACCAAATAAAGCTGATAAGATTGTCGAGGGTGGTGATATGGTGGCCCATTTCAAACAGTGGGGTATAGACTAAAACTAACCTGCGTGAATCCCACAATCAAGACTGAGCAAGAAGCCCTCCGAACTATTTCCAAGACCTCTAAGGACTGTGAAGTCCAAGACCAAGAAGGTATGATTGAACGCAGCCAGAAAACAGTAGACAATAATCACGGGTTTGAGACACTTTGTAGTTTAGACAATCTCAGTACTCAGAGTCTATGATGATGTCAAGAGAAAGAGAAAGACTGTGGGTCGGGTTTGTGAGGTTATGTAACTGTTTGACGGTTGACTTGAGCTAATCCATACCTCAGGATCCATTGTGTTAATGCTGTTACAGGTACTATGTATATATGCCATCTTCTAAGTAACCTGGTTGGACCAGGGAACAGAAATAAACGTGAACATAATAATAGTAGTTATTAACTGTATTACTATATATGTATTATAAAGTCGTACTACAACTTGCAATTTTTTTTGTACTACTAAGTCCTCCACTTGAGCAGGACACATTTATGTTGCATGAACAAAACATGTTTACATGTAAGCTTTCGTAGAGACAGAGGCTCAATCGTGAGTTTGGCCCAAGTGTGTGGGAGTCAGCAACAATACCGACTTCCACCATTTTTTGAATTCTCCTCCCCATCCTCCAATTCTGCGCATATGTCCTTTACCCCCTACAGAGAGTTTGTTTTTCTCCATCAAATCTGTGTACCGACTGCGTACTGTGTTGTGACTTGAAAGACAATACCACAGTATGCTATCCTTTGAGAAAAAGACTCCGGAAAATCTTTCCGGACACCCTGGGCTGCATGGCGGAGCCAACTGGAATAGCCTCAGGAACGTCCTCCAAACAATTCGAGGAAAGTAGAGCAACAACGGTGGATCCAGCCCTTCTCTGAGTGTTAGTCATGGTTAATACCTAGTTCGAGCAACGAAGACCAACAAATAATATCAGTTGCTTCCTCTTGTAACGAATTATCTATCATCCCACTATAGTTCCCGTCAATGACCCAACAGCACGGGTGCTCATCCAACGCTTGCCGTATGCGCCGTCTGAATTCTGGTGTTTGTGTCCCTTTCCACCCTGGATTCCAGTATATTGTGTCCAGCAAAATAGATGCGAGACCTAGTCTCCGCGCCAAGGCTGTCGCTAGCGTGGTCTACCATTTTGAGAATTAGTTCCTCGATTTCCGATTTTAAGATGTGACAAATAACCTTTCCAGCCCCTAATTCATAATTACAATGTTACCGCGCCAGGTATAAAATAGGAATGGAATTGAACAAACCACTATTTCCGACTATCATGATTCTATAACATCCTTTTCCATCTCCCTGCAAAGGTTTCTCCAAGAGATGAGTGTAGCTCATCGTAGTGTTGAACAGAGACTGAACTGATATTGTTACTCTAGTATTATACTCGACCTGAGTCATTGTGATATAAATAATACTCAACTGTGAGACAAACGATTGTTGATGTAAACGTGACCACCGGGCACATACCGACCAGTCACCGGCTTCTGAATTCAATCTTTCTTGCCACGGCGAGTCTTGCGCGTTTGCTCTGAAAAGCATAATTGCTCTGAGGATCCGGACAACTCTGGATAGCTCCATAGCTCCGGAATGTACTCGATTGTGTAAATACTGCGTAAATTGACATTGAATGTAAACTTTCTGAAAACTTATCGGGAACTCAAACGACCAGCCTCGCTCATGAGTCATGATAAAGTTTCGCAAAATCGGAAATCGGAAAGCCGCATAACCTCTATGCCCGTTTGCGAGTTATACGGGTCCACTGTCTTCGCGAGAACTTTCATAGAGTCCACTCAAGTACTTTCAAGGGCGATTGAGCCCGAATTTTATGAATATTTAAGTAATAAATGAATTATGATTGGTCAGTTGGAAAGACCAACAACGTTGTTCATAGCATTCGTTCCGACATTCCGAATGCTGAACTTTTCGGGAACCTTCGGTGATCCTCGCTAAGAAGACTAATGTTATAACTGCAGTTCAACCACTCAGCTAGTTACACCCGTTTGTTTCGAACTCCTCTCGATATAGCTTACATTGGTCTGGTCAGGACCAGAGAAAGTGTGCTTTATGAGGTGCAGAAATTTGGTCCGAGTCATACCTTTGGCTCAAGAGCTATCATCATATACATCAAGTTGGCATCAAGTAATGATGGAGCGCACAGCCTAATTACTACATGGGGGCATCTCTAATACCGATAAATTAAGATTTTAGCTCAACAGCATTGAACATTGTGCCAAGAACGCCCCAAGAAGAGACAAAATAAATTCATCATTAGGCGGGAGACCTTGGGAAGACCTACGATAAAAGATACGACTCCGATGATAGGAACTACTCAGGTAAACTTATGGGGCTTCCCTCTAGCCCAGACCTTCTAAGAACAGTCATTCAGGAGAGGTCCATCTTGTTCGGTACGCATATTAATCCGTCATTGTTCTAGCACTAGTTTCATGTTGCATTAAGCTGGAGTCCACATGTCATGAAGTAACGCCGTCAAATTCCTCTGATACGTACTACCATTTGCTTATCCTCAGGAGACATTACGAGCCAGTTCCACTAAATATGCAAGCTCCGGAAGCGAACCAGTTGGATGGAATCCAAATACATTAGATATGGGAATCGAAGGGGAAACATCATCATTTAATCATTTCATCCCGTTGCTCGCGGTCAATTATACTACTGTCTCAGCCACTCCCTGGGAAATGCTTCTTTAGATCACCACTACATTTACATTTTTAAGTAGGAGTCGAGATAACATGATCATGGGCGACTAAAATATTTATATTAATGTTGTATGTCAATCAAGCGCCAATCAATCAGATACATAAATAAATTATCGCGATTTGTCATGGCGAGTCGTTTCAACAGCGAGAAGAGGTACTTTTGAGTGATTGACCAGCCTGATATTCGACTTGGAATATCAAATAGTTTCAGGTTTCTACAAATTCAGTATATCCCATTTACTGTAAAGACGACTCAATGTGGTGGGGATGGGGATGAAAAACCAAGTATTTCAGGTAAAACAAGACAACATTATAGCCACTATGTTTCTGCCCATTCCGACAAATCGAAGGACATCGATCATACTACAAGTACGTCCCAGAACTGAAAGCTGTAAGAGTGGATACATCGGATCATATCTGCATTCTATTTCTCACCACCAGGTCTTGCTCGGTTCAAGAACGACAAACCATATAGGCATGTACGTTTCTTGCAGCTCCAAGAAACGTCACTACGTCAACTTCAAACATCGGTGTACCCTTGTTACGTGCATCACTAAGTAGTATTTTGAGTCTTCATACACAAGACAGTATATGCCGTATGTGTACGGGTATGATTTCATGCACAGCCGACAAATCTCAACTCTTCTTCAAAGCTTCAAGGGGTGGTGAATTATGGGAAGTAATTGAGCATGAGCCAAAATGCAAACCAAATACCAATGTACAAATCAAATGTTCAAAAACATCCTGTTAAAATGTTTTTCACTTAATATATGTTTTAAGTTCATATGTACGCCTTCCTTGAGTATAATGAAAGGGCTGTACTATGCTGCGACAAAAAAAATAACAATAACAACGTATCACTACATCAATATTAGATGTCGAACCTTATTCACTTAGTTTCATTAATGGGGTCATAACCCATTTCAGACTCATTTCATAATATTACCGCGGTCACTAGAGACTATTGTGCAGGATACCACTCTATACGTAACAGCAGTCATGTTTCAAGTTGAATGCACAACGATGTACATATTATAATAGTATTGTCAGGCGCTTGGCAAAAAAGGAAATCTGGCTACAAGATTTGTTACCGCGAGGATCAGCTCCCGAGGAGTGGGGTCCATT
Organism: Coprinus comatus; assembly: GCA_034638255.1. Taxonomy (NCBI): domain Eukaryota; kingdom Fungi; phylum Basidiomycota; class Agaricomycetes; order Agaricales; family Agaricaceae; genus Coprinus; species Coprinus comatus. The sequence goes on from JAWPGT010000066.1 coordinate 46,313, forward strand.
TCAATGAGCGTCCTACGTTTTCTGCAACTCCAAATTAATGCTTCCACAAAAGGTTATCACAGCCGTTTGCACCAGGGATCTATAATAGAGATGATAATACATACTCAAAGATAATACTCAATTATATACTAACAGTTGGTAGAATTCGAAAATCTCTATTCATGGAAATAGACAAAATTTCAGTCGCACAAATGTCTCGATACAGCATTGGCATCTTACCGGGTGATTGGCGTATAGTGTAACACATAGTGACCATCATGGTAGAAAGAGTCAGACAAACTGAATAAACAGTACCAATTCTCCGAACACATCAACGGGCATCCAATGCCTCTCTTCAGAGTAGGGCTCACTTTCAACTTTGTTTAGTAATACGGGCGTCTCCCACCAGGCCTCTTACCGTGATCTCCAGCGTTATTTTTTTTAACCGTTTGACCGCTAGACCATCTAGACAGAGTAGCAACACATCAACGTTCAACGTTCAATAATGACTCTGATTCCCATAATGCAAAACATTTACAGCTACTATGTTACAGTACATGTAGTATTTTGATTTGATCGGAAATTTTTTTCGTATCTTAGGTACAATATTTGTGTCTAGCATGCTCATTATATCATTTGGCTCCACGTTCTGTCATATTTGCGATGGAAAGTTCGCGCCCCCTTGACAGTTTCCGAGTTCAGGAGGAAAATGTTGCAACACCGTTATTTTTAGACTTACTACTAGCACACTTTGAACTTCGCCACATAAATCATGAGTTCAAGTATTTGGCATTGTAACTTGCATAGCCATAAATTGTACTAGCGCTCAACATATAACCTGTCGTCATCCACTTGGACGATCCAATTTTATACTCATCAAAATGGCTATAACGAATCTATCTTAGTCTCCCATCTTTACATCATTCAAGAATTGATGTGAGATGTATAGTCTAGACATGTTCCACTTGCTAATCCAAAGTTTCAAAACAACAAAAACAGTCGCTTCTGCGCTCGCTGTACCATCACAATCCGACATATTCCACCAATCTATCAAAAGTCCCTGGCAATAATGGTCATGAGAATCCGCGGGTGATGATCGAATGTGCTTTGGCATTTACTAGACACACCGCCCTTCATCTTCAAGAGACTGTGATCTAACAATTATCTAAGTTAAGTATGATACTCCCAAAGAATTAATTGGCGCCCCGGAAATAACGGCTTCTTCACTGACCGGGTTCACGTTCGACCTGCTATCATAGGTTCCTGATCATCAAACATCAGTATTGGGGTCTAAGTGTGTTTTGACCCCAGCTTTTCATATTACTTATCATCCACACATATGTTCAATGCTCATGGTGGGAAATTCATCATTAGATTGTTCCACATATATAGCTAAGTCCATTGCGTATAAGTATAGCACAAAGAATGAAAACGCCAATACCGCGGTACGAACGGAACTCTTGATTAAGACAAACGGGGTTCTTCGTTTTTGGACTGAAGTAAGTTATATGAACAAGACACAATCACACTTTAACGATTAGGAGGATCAAACTCAGATATATAAAAAAGTTGCGTGTATTAACCAATTTTTTTTGGCTGTCACCTACACGGGCCACTCGATAGAAAACCGAGCTGTCTGAATCTGACAAATGGACGGTATACTAAGAGTCAACCTCCATACTGGCATCTTGGTTATCAACAGTTGGTGCATCAACGTCGGAATCACCATCGCCAGGGACCATAGCGGGTGGGCTCGGTTGAGGTGATGGTGTAATAGAAGATCGGTTGTCATTAAGCTGTTGAGGAGTGAAAGGAACACTTCGAGGGGATACGTTGGTACTTGGTGCTTCTCGTTTGGCACGAGTAGAGCGGTTGAAGTGATTACACTTCTGGTTTCGGCAAACAAACTCTACGTGAATTTGAGTATACGTTCAAAATATCGTGGATGCTGAGACCTACGAGCGTCTTCCCACATGCTTTCTTTCACTAGACCATTATGCGTAAAACATCTCTCACAAATAAGGGCATATCTTGAGCTCGGAGAACCAACATCTCGTTCATCATCGCCAAGCAAGGCATCTGCCAATTTATCATACCATTGCTTTCGAGGAGGTGCCATAGGCATAGGGCTCGGCACCGCTAATGTTAAATGAGTAACCGGCGCAGGCAAAGCAACTCTAACCACATACAGGTCAAATAAGCTTGGAGTGCTGGTGGAACGGGGGTTTGTGGCGGGCCATTTGGAGGGATAGCAGTTTGGGTTTGACGATGAGGAGTAACCGGAGCTCCTTGAGGTATCCTTCTTCTCATAGGTGTACCTCCGGGCGATGGTTCGTCATATTCTTGGAATAGTTTCACCATCGAGTCGAAATTGGTCTTCTTTTTGATCTCGTCAACTTTGGTTCGTCGCTGTTTCATCAAATTTTGCAGTGTTTTCTCTAGTATGGCATGAGCAATCTGTCATTCCAATTGACACCTGACGAACCCTCAGCATCCGCTTTTCTTGTATACCAGATTTGAACAATTCGCCGAATAAATAATATTCTTCAAATCGAGTTAATTACCAGAGCAAGATATATTGCGACATTTGAACTCACACAATTGGCCCAACAAGAACTGGAAACCCTCGTACAAACTTCTCCAGATGACTGGGCTTTGTGGATCCAGGTTTGCCTTGCTCGGCGAAGAATGACGGTAGGATATTCCAGTACCACAGTGATGTGTATGCCACCCAAACGAGCAGAGTATACAGTGTTGCCAGTAGTGTAGAGCGTTTCTGTCGCAGCCGAATTTCTGATAACTTGACTTGACGCTTCTGTATATCACTGGCTAGCGTCGCAAGTACAGTCTCAAAATCCTCCGGTGTTTTCTGTTTGAAATATAAGTTAAATTGAAGTAACATAAGCCTAATAGCTTGCCTTGGAGAAGAGCCGCTTGAGAAACGACATGGTAAGGAACAAATAATGAGAAGGTAATTAGTACAGAGTGTTGGTCGATATCCATGCTGACGATGAGCTAACCACGCAGCGCTGACTGTGACAGACACGTGAGCTTCAGTCACGTGTAAATGTGACAATGTTGTGACTTGTAGTGCAACTGTTCAGTTGTGCAAGTACATTTCCGAGCGAAAATCTTCAACTTCATGCAGAGAGGAATGACTAGTTTTCCGACTTGACGAGTAGAGAAATTACGCGCTGTGGATACACCCAGCGGGGAATTCCATCATGATCATATCATGTAGCGGGTTCACTACCTCCCCGAGAGAAGCCGTAGACTTCCTATAATAGACGTCAATGACGTTCTCTCGCCAATTTAGGATTTTGCTGATCTCAGATTGTCATTCTGAATATTTATTGTGGGTTGCCAAGGGTATCTCCCATAGCGACACGTCCTACATTCCAAAAAGCAAGAACAATTTTTTCTGCACTACCATCCAAACGGAGTCTCGAATCAGCTATATCAGATAAACGTGGTCCTGAAACCAATACTTACTGGCAACCTCATTTAGTTTGATGTCCAACAGATTCAATAATGGTAGAATCACATCAGAATATTTGACGAGCCATCCTGAAGGCTGTGATTTTAAGCTACCCGCGTAAATCTATTTGAACGGAATTATGCGTTAAAAAATTCGGAGCAGGGATCAAATTTCTGTGAATTCATCATCTCAACCACACGTTTGTTCCCCACCTGAAGCATCAGGGTTGAAGAAAAAAATCAGAATCCGCTTGTCGGACTAGCACGAACTGTGTAGGAGTTGTCGTTGTGTTTCGCACAGGAATATGGCAGTGTTGGCCGCTCTAAACAAAAGGATATGGTTCCCTTTGGGTTCCCTCGGTGTACTCTTGCCGTTGACAATTTCCCATTCGTTTCTCAGCGGTATGAATTTCAAAATCTCTCTTTTTTTAGGTCTTCAACTACGACGGCATTGCTCGCAGGTGGCGGGAATTTTTCTGTTCTGGTTAGACAGAACTCTGGAGTCAATGTCCATGTCATGTCAACTCGTGGTGGACCACTCTGACAGCAACTGTTGGGAACCTTGAAGCGACTCGTTGTTGAAGGCATCTCGGCTTCCGGCCAGGTTCTCAAATACCTCTGTATTGGTTTGTTGGAAGGATTTGCTATGCAAGGAGCTAGTAAAGAGACTAGTACATTGAAACATGGCGCAATTCAACGAATGCTTCGTGTACAGTCAATATCTGAAGCCGAATAGTGAGTATAAAGCAATTATTACTTGCGCAGTCAGAATGTAACGTGAAATGTATCATCTCTCCCCCAGTACCGGGTTCGACCTATTGACCCTTTATCGATTTTAATTAATTATTGTTCCCAACAGTAAAGGAAACACAATTAGATCCTCGTCTTCGAGAGCTAAGTACAATTTGATCAACTCGGGAATCACCCAAGTCAGGGTTGCCAGCCGGCATAAAAAAAGGTTCCACAACACGAGGTGAGTTTTTCAACACCACGTTTCTAGGAGGTGATGATGCTTGTTGTCATGTACATTTTGGTAATTCGGCACTTCACCCTTTCCTGCCCCATACTAATAAGCAAATAAACAGAGTCAGAACATAGCATCCGTTCAAGTTTTCTGGCATACAAACACACAAAAATCAACGCACAGGAATATACTATGAAAATAACTGGTCGGCAGCGACCGTTCGGCGCGGCGCGACTCGAGTCAGCGGAGTCTCTCAGTTACATTGCTTTGTCAGCATAATTCACTTCCCTAACTTAGGCTCTAACGAAATTTATCCGCTCGGGTCGGTTTACTATACGGCTTCCTATAGGTGGGAGTTTACGTTACATCTCACCATATGAGGGATGGTCTACAACAAGTGTCCTTCGAAATCTCATCAATCTTGGAGGTGCCCTTTTCAGCCGGAATCTGGTTCAGAGGGGACCTTGACAGATGATGATAAGGCCCGTTAGTTGGCGCACGCCTTCAATCCAAACCATTTATTGCGGCTTGCGCAGTACGGACCATCAACTCGACTCTTCTCTTGTTGGAGGGGAACCACTCCGAATTTCCTCTTCCGACGCCAGCGTTCCTTAGAAGTTCGTCGATCTCTAGATTCTCAACTGTGCCACCAATTTAACTCGAGGTATGTATATAAACACTCCTCTTCTTCTATTCTCCGCATCTTTCTCTTAACTTGAACCATGTTAGCTGCATACAAACCATTGCCACATTACATGTATAATAACCACCATAATCGTCAGCATGGCATGCCTCCTTCTGCTCCGATATCTTCATACTTGCTCGACCAGCCGGGAATGGACTTCACGGGTAATTGGCAGGGTATGTCTTAACGAATCCTGGATCAAACTCTCAAAGATTGACGCGTCACTCTCAGGGGCTCAAGCACGCTACAGCCAAGGCCCCAATCCAAATGCTATGGGACCTCACAACATTTTCCGTTCACCAGATGCGGGTGTTGACGCGGTCAACAGAAACCATGTTAGCTACTCCTCTTCTGAAAGGAGTACGATCCCAGCTTTCCAACAAAATTGGAATTCGTCTTCCCTTCAACAACCTCCATCCATTCAACAACTCCCTTCCAATAATACCTCCGGTACAATATACTCCACATACAGACCAACTGTTGATATTGCACATCACCCGTCGTTGGAGTGGAATCAATGGGCAGGGAATACCTCTGCTTCAGACGTAATGTCATCTCATTCCACTCCAATACCCCAATGGCCCAATGATATGCGTGGAGTCGCATCCTTTCCTCCAGGATCTATGGAGGAATTGTACAACAGTACTGCTAACAGCTCACCATACTCGGTACAACCAGAACTTCCAACAATACCCAACGGCCTCCAGATTTCACCTCTTTCATCACCCTCCTCATCCCCTTCTGCATCATCACGAAAACTATCACCACGGACACGGACCATGAAGGCCGAAAGCCTTTCACCAGCACCTCCTTCTCGCCGACTAAGTGTAGATGCTTCCACATCCGGTCCAAAAGTATGCTCCCACTGTCAGGCGACTTCTACACCTTTGTGGAGAAGAGAACCAGCGACCCTCAAACCCTTATGTAACGCATGTGGTCTTTACCTGCAGCAACGGCACCGACACAGGCCGAAAGAACTCATCGATGCCGATGCTGATGATGAAACCGAGGAAGAGGAAGAACAAAATTATAATGGGCCCGAGTGCAGCCACTGCCATACTCATCGAACCTCGGTTTGGCGACGAAGCAAGACTGGAGCCCAACTTTGTAATGCTTGTGGCGTATACTTGAGACTCCGTGGAAAGGACAGACCATTGTCTTTGAAGCGAAAGAAGATTAAGCCTCGCACTAAACATGCTTCCACTTCTCGGTCCACATGATGGTGATTTTCACGTTTTCTGGATTTTCGAAATTTCCTGATATATAATGAAATATAACGGGTATTGTATTTAATTGCACACACTCCATCTATACCATAGTACTCTCGGTGTTTGTGCATGAAGTGTTTTCAGTATTGTAGTGTGTTCGATGCTCGCTTTTGTTGAAAAAGTCTATTCTTTATTTATCGCTTAGTAGGAAAGAGGAATTCACAAGGTACCGTTGTTGTAATAGTCCAACCGAGTCATAAATATTATTGCTGCTGTTGATCGATCAAGAATGCAAATAACCTATGGAACTAAACATTAGCTGGTTATAGGGTTTTGAGGATACCAAAGAAGACTTAGATCTCACGACGATCATTCCCTGGCGCATCAATAAAAGTTTAAGTTGATTGTTGGCGATTCTAGTATGAAATACAGTTATAGCTCAGCGTTGCTAACGAATCAAATCGAGTCATCTACGGTATACGAAATGAGTAATATCTTATCTCCTCTTGTGCGCATTACTTTGAATATTCGGCATACGAGTATTCTCTATGACTGAATAGCACATGGAGACCATGAACAACGGTCCGACGTCCAGAAAGACCATCACAACTCCACCATAAGAATAAGTATTAGTGAAATGAATCGGCCCTGAGAATGGCAATGCTGAAGATGGGAAAGATAACCGAGGGCTGTTTCGTAGCCACTTAGTATGTGACCTTCCCATCACTGGAACTGAATAGTTATGGAATACAACCATATGGAGCTGTCATGTGGCCTTTATTCAGTCCAAATTTAATCATACCAGCAACGCGAACAATTTATTAATGGAGAGGACATCCACAAAGTACTTCGTATGTCCTTTAAGGAAGCACAAAATCTCCGTAAAAGAGTGTAATTTGAGGTGTAATTCGACAAGAGATCAATCCTCACATCCCGGACGGGTATGTAGGGCTTGGGACTAGGTCGAGTCGAGGCAGTGTGATATAGGCAACTGGAGCAGGGATGATGAGACACTTGAGCCTGCATCTTTTTCTGTTAGAATACTACTCACCTGATAGAATAGAAGTTTAGAACATCTCTTAGTTAACACAAGTATCGGACTTAACAAGGTGTGCGAACGTACGTCCGTAAGGACTGGTTCATTGACATCAGTCCCCAAGTCAGTCTAGCGGAGTCAGCCGACAATCGCAGGGGGCAGTGTTTGGGACCAAGGCTTCAAAAAGGAAATGTAGGGAACGTCAAAGCAACGTAAGGAATAAACTTTGTGTTTCAGAATTTTCAGGCGTAAGTATTTCGTAGTTCTTCAAGATTTCGACTCAGAAGGGGGTGTTGGGTGGGGAGTTGATACAGCAAGGCATTAACTTGGAGTGTTCAAGTCTATCTTGCTTTGTTTGTTTATGATGATGATGACAAATAGAAGCAATTCCCGTACCTGCTTTCGCCATTAACTCAACGCACGTTCCTCACACATTATTCATGATTTCTTTTCTGTGTTCGATTCTATGCTGTGGTCTTTGCACTACAAGGAGGATGAGGATGCATAAACGAGCGGAACGGCTACTACAATATCAGATTCCAACTACCCCGTACGTGTAGATCTGAATACCTGGGACAAACCTCTCATAAGCTGAGACTTCGTAGTTCAGCACCTGTTTTACCTCAAGAGCTTGCTTACCAGGAACGTATGGGAACTATCGTTCGTGCTACTGAAGGGTAAGTAGTCTTTCTTCCATAAAAAGCAATATTCATCATGTAATATAAACAGAAAAATGGTAAATCTAACTGCACGGCTCCCATTCAATCTACATAATCGCGTTGTCGACGACTCCTTGGAATACTCTCGGTCTACCTCATACGACCGTGGTAATGACTATGATGATGATATCTACCAAAATTACTCCAACATCCACCAAAACCGTCGAAAACGTGTCCGCAACGATGATTATACGTACAACTACTATGCCGAATCGCGGTCACGTACGCCAAATTCCAATCGAGACAGATCAAATCTCCAGCGAAAGAATTGTTGAAAGACCTGCTGCTGCTCTAAATATCCGTCTAGTTGGTGTTACGGACAATGAACGCGGACGAGCTCGTGAGAGGACTGGTTTGGGAACCAGCGTCGCCTCGTCTGAAAACAATCCTGCTCTACCACAGACCAAAGAAGCATCGGAGCATCTTGCAGTATGTACTTTCCCTCCGACTCAACTCGGGGAAGTGTTACTTATATAACTTATAGGAAGTAGCTCAGGAGTTGCAGTCCAGACTAAGGGATCCAGAAGATATGATTTTGGCCTCATGGAACACATAACATACCACTTCACACTTCACTTTCATTCTATCCAGGTCTTTCTGAAATCGAATGGTGCGAAACGGTGAAACTCCGTGACGATTTCACGGACATATTCTGATTCCAAGGGATAATCACCAGCCATTCCAATATATCAGCCAGTCAACGAACCAAATCTATGGATATCAAAAATCGGTCCATCGAGTGATGCCTTTGGTCCGCTTGTACTTTGCATCAGGATTCCGTGTTCTCCGCTTGTAATATTGTAAACTGATAAATTAGATTAATATAATTTGTACTCATACTTTTCTGTTCTCATATTTGCCGAATGAAATTGCCGTGCTGGAGAAGCCTCACAGTAATTGACCCATTCTCTCTGTAAGTAATCAAAACATCCACTCGCAAGAGGGTATCTAGTCATAATTACTTATTCTGTATCAAAGGAATTATACATACGTGTTGTCCTTAGCTTATAATGGACACACTATGTGCGAGTTGAAGTTTCAACGTTTTAACGTTTCAATGGGAAAAAGACCCAATGATGAACAATTACACAGCAGCAAATAGCAGCCGCAATATTCTAATTCCAATGCTCAGGCGGTAAATCGGTGGTAAATGAGAACATGCTGAAGTCCAATGACCACGTGACACAGCGAGAAGTCCACAATTGCCCACAACAATGCTCTCTGAACATCAAACTGTACGTGAGTCCCGGATGTCACCTCTCAAAAGAAAAAGAAAAAGGAAGAAAGTGAAAAGTATGTACCGGTTCCTATAGCTCCCACTGGCCATCGGGTAAGGCCTCGTTAATGATCGAAAATCAACTAGAATACTAACAGATACCGCAGTCAATCAATTTCAACGCGAAATATCTAAGGACAAGAAACAGCAGTATCCATGTTAATCATCTTGGTAATGAACTTCGAGATTCTGATGACAGGATGAGATCAGAATTGAAATCTCATTCTCAGAGAACCATATCCATAGGCTCAAGAGTTTTGACCTCGTCGAACACGTATTCGGCTTTCTAGTGTTCGATTAAAGTTGCGGCAACTGTTCTCCTAGTATTCCTTCAGGTCAACCTCGTTCAAGTTCACAATCAAAACGATGATATACAACACCCTAGTCCTACCGAAGACCAGATTGACACTTGCATCTATGCAACCGTCGTGCTACACGACAAAGTTTATCAGAAGGAACCTGAGGGTATTTACAACCTTTACTATTGGGAATGGCCACCTCACCTCGACACACAGACAGGAGTGAGGACTGCAATGTTCTTAACATTGCCGCTGTAATTGCACACCAAGTCGCGTCATCTCCATTGGTCTCCTCAGTGTTAGCGAACACACCAATTAAAACCCTCTGGACCACCATTTCCAACTCAAATAATACCTCTGTTCGCCAGTATGAATGTGATCAAACCCCTTCATCATCTTCATCCTATAATTCCGACAATTGCCTCGGATGAGCAAGATTCGGACCCTCTCCCTAACATTGTTGCTGTACCAATTGAAGCAGCGAATCCTTCCGACGACGCGGGGCGCTATCTTTTCTTCCAAACTTGAATCCATATAAGTGATACCCTCGCAACCATAACACCATCCCTCTCCGAACGAAAGTCTTTATCATGGTTAATATCCCTTTCGGACGATAGTTCATCAGTTATTTACCACAAGGAAAGACACAGGCGCCCTTCTGGCCTCTCAACAATTGGATTCATCTTCCCGGATCTTCCTACTAACACTCCACTAACTTCTAAGGAAACTTCCCCTTCAATGACGTCCTCTACAAATGAACGCTTTACTGGTGTGGGGAACTCTGGACTTTTCTTCGATCACAATCTGAGAGATTATCCATTATCTTTGCAAGATTTCTCCTATTTACTACAAGATCAAGTCAAAATCGAGGTTCATATGCTTTAAAGGTTTCGCTACTACCGGATCCACTCTCCAATCATGTTTTGAAAGTGTTACCGTACATGCAACGACAATATCTTGTACAGTCCCATTCTCTCTTTGTGCTTGGTTTAATTGTAATGGGAGATACAATAACAATCTGTAGGGGCGAATCGATGGGTACGGAAGAATGTACGTCTGACCTTCGTACCGGGAGTGGCGTCGTGGAGATTATTCGCTTGGCATTAGGATTTACAGTTGCAGACAATGACACTTGGACATGATCCTGGTTTTGGATTGGAGAGGGCGTCTAGCCATAGTCTGGTTGGGGTGGGAAAAGACGAGATGACGGAAATTGAGAAAGGCTGCACAGGCATAGACAAGGAGGGTGTGGCGTTCGACCCGAAATACTACAACACTTCACCTGATCACACTGGAAGATCCCAATGCTATTATCTTCATTACTTGGTCGATAACCGTGGGCCCTTCGGAGGTCGAATGAAAAGAATGTGGTGTGCATATCAACATATTTGAGAGTGAGGGGATACAGAGTTGGTTCATTCCGATAATCAAGTGAAGCCCGGGGGGTTTTATCGTGTAAAGAAAATGAAAATTTTGTTGGTCCTTATGCATTTAAGTACCAGAATGTCGACACCTTATCGGTAATGTCAAAGAAATTGTGCTTTCAAGGATAGTGGAAGCTGTTGAGGAGAAAAAAGTAGTGAGAGAAATGAACAAACTGGTGTTGGATTCGTTCTTCCTGAATAGTAAGCAAGCTTTATCCTCTGGTAATATATCTATAACCTATACAGACCTTTCTCTAACTGTCCATAAAGGTGTAAATGTCCTCCATAGACATGGTATAACAGAGGAGAGAGGAGTTCCAAATGCATTTGCCAATTTAACCCCGAGGCATCACCATCACAATTTCTTTATTCAAACGTACATTACCACAATATAAAAACTTCAAAGAAGTCGCTCGCGCAATCACAGATGGTCTACAGGCTATATGTATTAAACAGTCGTCTGCTTATCTTGTGTTCATTTAGCTGTCAACTGGCTACATCAAGATGGGAATCTCTTACTTTCTCGAGAACATCTTACAACAATCTAGATACCCTTCTCGCCAGTCTCGAAAATCCTATTCTATGGAGGAAGGTTTCCTCGTCGAAAAACATATATGGCATTCTGTATGACTTCGATCTTGCTGATCTTCTTAATACTGCAAGTTTTCATCCTTAGTTTATAAAATCATTCATCACGTTCTTATATCTTTTATCTTGTTCGGCGAGTCAGATAATCAATCAAAGGGATATAATAATATTGTCTGTGTGTGTAGTAATGAATGAACAACCACCTACGATGTGGGTGAGGAGAACCGAGGCCATTACATTTTTCCGAGCGAATTTGAGTAGGAGAAAAAGGGAGGAAAAAATAAGGCTGTTGGTATCCGGGCGGCACGTCGATTGTGAGCATGAAGGCTCACCCGTCAACCAGGTGGTGGGTTTTAGGGATTAGTTAGCAAGAAAATGGATTTCACGTGAGAACTGAGACGCGACTGAGCTGTTTGAGGCACGTGACTCTTTCTACAAGAAAACGCATCTGACGAAGTCAGATGCTTCACTTACTTATTCAGGAACACCACAACAAGATCATCCAGTTGGAAAAGTGGGTGTGAGAACTCCCAGTTGGAGGATGCGTCTCGATCAAGCAACCGAAAAGGCTCATATTCAGAAACTCAAAGCGATAGTTGTAATTATCTGCAATTGTTTGTTCTTTCAACTCATCAAACGACTGACTCATTTGCTAAGAAAATTAGAGAAATACATAGGTGGAAGGCTTATTTTGTGTTTATTATCTGTTTCCCTTCAATAACACGACTCCAGAGAAGTAAATATCCTACCCACTGCACCCTTTTTTCAAACGATGGATGTCCCAGGATGATTCAATTATATAAAAGAGTGGAGAACGCTGATTTATCTTTTTATCAACTTGGAAGTAACAAACATACATTCTTTGTATTCAAGAAATGGTATAATGATTTTCGGTTTACGAAGTACAGGGACTTCAAGGATAATTGGAAGAAAGGAAATAAAGAGAAACAAAAATTTATACCATACCACCATAACTTGCGATTGAATGGCAGTACAAATCAATAAAAGATTTCTTCACTGCGATATATATCATATTAGTGATGGAAAAATATCTTGTAATCCTGTTATGCAAAGAAGACTCGACATCATTCAAAAAAACCTCTTTTCTCTAGAAGACGTTTTAAATGTCGTCTTGGTTTGGAGGATTTCCATTTCAAAAAAGCTAGGTGTCTGATCTCAAGGACATCCTACACATGACTTTGATCTATCATAGGCTGAGTTATGTGGTAAAATACTAATTACATTCAAGGATTCATGCTCGTAAATTATCTCACAATTTTAGGGTCAAAATTAATTGACAGTGAGAGAATTTTGAGGATGAACGAAAGCCTCTCTCTCCTCATCAGAGTCTGAGAATGATATAGTTGGAATTATCCAATGGGAAGTTGGTCGGACTGTTTGTGTCCTCTCAGGTAAAGGTAACTCGCAAGCATACATGTCAATAAGGATTTTACATAACTTATTTACCCACTACTGATGATGTAACTGTAAGTGTATATTGTATACGGTCGTGTATATTTTCGCTGGAAGAGTATATAGGTGGAAAGCCTTTCCATTTTCTGATAGATTAATAATCTTTATCTGTTCCCATTCGCTAGTAACACAGTTATGGCGAGGATATTGATAATATAATCAGCCGTCTAGTCGTATGATGATCGTGTCTATCGTGTCACTGTAGTACGTCGACGTGTTGTGAGTTTCTTCTCACATGGGCTGAGGGAATTCATTATTCAATCTTCCTATTTTTTTTTTTTATTTTACATTTCTCCTGGGTTTATTCAGGTTCATGAGTCGTGGTTTTACACAAAAAAAAGATGCTCTAACGGGTGTCACGGATAGGTCGGAGTGGTCTGCCCAATCTACTATGTGAGTCTGTATAGGAAGATGTTCAACATACGAAACGAATTATCACCCTCTATATCTATCCCAGCTCCGTGTCACGATGTAGATAATACAGGTGCAGGTGTAAGGGGTAGAGCAGGTGAAGACATAGCGCAACTTAGTCTCTCAGGAGAATTGATGAGGAATACTACTAGTTCGTTGACTTCTCTCCAGTTGGATTATTATCTAGGTCGGTTAGTGATATTGGCGTGACTCTGTTGCCTAGTGGATGGAGGTGAGCTGTGAAACCTAGCGAGATTAAAAGAAGGATTGCTCATGTCTAAAGTCAGTCATCAACGTTACTATGTTTGTATAACTAGCGTTTGTATATCAAGACATTGCAATGACAATCAAAGAAAATGGTGAAAGTGTGGTGTTGCTTGAAAGTATTTTTGGAAGGAAAGTCGTGTAATAAAATGTGGACAGAGATATTTTTTAATCGTCTGACCTACATATTCACATAGAGCTATGATTTCTTCGTAGTGAATGAGTTGGAACCTAGCGTCAGTGTACCCATAATATCCAACCTTTACATCTTGAGTCGTGCTGATTATATAATTTCCGATGGAGTAGAGATGGAGTCTTTACGGTTCTATAATTGTTGAGGTAGTTGGTCAGTGCGTGGGGTAGTGTACGGAGTTCCCGTTGAATACGGATATTAGTGTTTTGTTTGTGAGTACTTAGGGAATGAATCTGGTAGTGTGTGTTAGAGAGACAGAGTTTATGAGGACTTTCCAAGACAAACGAGAGATGATTGGGGGAGATCCAAGGGGATTTAGGCTGGTTTAGACTGAGGAGGATATTTTTCAAGATTAAAGATAGGATGATGACGTCATGCGAGGAATAAATATTTAAACTCCGATGATTATCTACAGTGCAAATTAAATTTTGGCTGTGTAAATGGCACCGTCAGCATCCAAGCAGAAGCGGCTCGCAGAAAAGGCTGCGAAAAAGGCAGCAGGCGGCGATGGGTCGTCAGCAACAACGCCGTCAGGCTCAGTCAACGGCAATAGCACCCCTCTCACAAGTCTCTCGGGTGCTGCGAGCAAGGCTGGGTCGCAGGAGGATCTGTCTGCCATGGCCAAGCTGAGCATTGCCACTGACAGGTATGCTAAATCGTTTAAAACCCAGTTCTGGTTTCTGACAACGCTGCAGGAGTGCTTCTGGTGTTCTTGTGTCGGACGTCAAGGCTCGGGACATCAAGATTGATTCATACACCTTGTCTTTCCACGGCCGTCTGCTCATCGAAGGCGCTGAAATCTCTCTCAATTATGGTAATCGATACGGTTTGTTGGGCGAAAACGGCTCTGGAAAGGTACGCGCACTTTCTTTTTGGGCGTAGAGTGATTCTCATCGATTACAGTCTACCTTTTTGCAATCCATCGCAGAACGTGATATCGATATTCCAGAACACATCGATATTTACCTCGTCCGCGGAGAGGCTGAGCCTTCAGAAGTCAATGCTCTCGATTTCATTATCGAGTCTGCAAAGCAAAAAGTTGCCAGGCTAGAGGCTCGCATCGAAGAGCTCTCCGTTGCTGACGACGTAGACGAACTTGGTCTTGATATGCTTTACGAGGAACTTGAGGAACTCGATCCCAGCACTTTCGAGGCAAAAGCAGGAAGTATCCTCCACGGTCTTGGCTTCAGCACCACCATGATGAAAAAGCCCACAAAAGACATGTCTGGTGGTTGGCGTATGCGTGTCGCCCTCGCTCGTGCCCTCTTCATCAAGCCCCATCTCCTCCTCCTCGACGAACCTACTAACCATCTCGATCTTGGCGCTGTCGTCTGGCTCGAAGCTTACCTATCTACCTACAACCACATCCTCGTTATCACTTCTCACTCCCAGGATTTCATGGACTCGGTCTGTACCCACGTCATGGATCTCACCATGAAGAAGAAGCTTGTCTACTACTCTGGCAACTACTCCACATACGTAAAGACAAAACAGGAGAACGAGGTCAACCAGATGAAGGCCTATCACAAGCAACAGGATGAAATTGCCCACATCAAAAAGTTCATCGCTTCCGCTGGTACTTACGCTAATCTCGTCAGGCAAGCCAAATCAAAACAAAAGATCATTGACAAAATGGAGGCTGCTGGTCTTATTGAAAAGGTCGAGGCCCCGAGACCATTGCGTTTCAACTTTGAAGACATCCGCAAACTTCCACCGCCGATTATCGCCTTTGATGAGGTCGCTTTCTCGTATTCCGGCAAGAAGGAGGATTACCTATACGAGCACCTTTCCTTCGGAATCGAGTACGTATATTGTTGTTATGTATATTTGGGTTGCCGTTGTAACACGCCTTTGCAGCATGGATTCGCGTGTCGCCATTCTCGGAGCCAATGGTGCCGGCAAATCAACCTTGCTGAATCTCATCACCGGTGTTCTTCAGCCTTGCGAAGGAACAATTTCAAAACACGCCGCACTCAAACTCGCGAAATACTCGCAACATTCAGCTGATCAGTTGCCTTACGAAAAGACACCAATTGAGTACTTCCAGTCTCGGTTCCACGAAAAGTTCCCTGATAAGGATCTCCAAGTAAGATTTTCATGATGTTTCAGTACATCTTGGGATGTTGACTAATCTAAACCTAGTTCTGGAGAGCCCAACTTGGACGATTCGGTCTTTCTGGTGCTCACCAAACGTCACCCATCAAACAGTTATCAGACGGTCTTCGTAATCGGTTAGTATGAATGCGATAACGGCATCCCGATTAATACGATTCTAACATCTTTACAGTGTAGTGTTTGCTCAACTTGCAATGGAACATCCACATATTCTTCTTCTCGGTACGTTTTCATTTCAATCCTTGCCTCGTTTAATCAACACGTTAATGTGGGATCAATGTGTTGATATCTTTTATTGTATAGATGAACCTACCAATCATTTGGATATGGATTCCATTGATGCTTTGGCTAAGGCTATTAGAGAATTTGAAGGTGGTGTTGTGATTGTATCTCACGACTTCAGTACGTTTTTTTACTTTATTTCTATTTTTATTTCATGTTGAAGGTGGAACTGACCATTTTTGAAAAAAATAGGATTGATTAGTCAAGTTGCTGAGGAACTTTGGGAAGTAGCTGATAAGACTATTAAGAACTTGACGAAACGTGAAATCAGCATTGTTGATTATAAGAAGAATCTGATTAAGCAGAGTGAGTTCTTTTCTTTTTTTCCCTTCAACGTTTGAAACATGTGTTTGATGTTTCTTCTCCTTCCTAATTAGGTCATGCTGCGATTGAAAAGGCGAAGTTGTTCTCCAAGTCGGCTGTTAAAGGAAAGACGTAAAAGAGAGAGAGAGAAAAAATGGCAGTAGTTGGTTCTCGTATTCTTTCTTGGAAAAAAAAATGGGGTGTTTAGATGTTCTTAGATGTTGTTGTTTTTCTAATGAAGAGCTGATGAAACGCAAGTTCTGGTTATCGCTCTCTCTCTTTTTTTTTTGGGTATAAAATCTCATATCTTTTCATAACCTAGTATAGCATACAACCCATTTGCATTACCGTTTTTTTTTCTCGATTTTCTTCTGTCTCTTTTCTTGTTATGTTTCTGGTTCTGTCAGTGGCATTGATTAGAAGTTTATGTTCATTTTTCTGTTTTTGAAGATATGCAATCAATTGTTACATGTGGTTTGAGAAAATAAAAAGGTGAGAGAGAACGTGTTTTGCAACTGATAGAGCTTAAACTCGTTTTGTGTTTCATTCTCACTTTCTCCGTCAAAGCCTCATGCACATATGACTTCCGAAAAAAAGAAAAGGAAAGAAATCTACTTCTTTAATTACTTACACTTCTCAAAAGCCCCTACTTTTCGAAGTTTTTTTTATAAGCTTTCAAGGTGTTGATTAATGATTGACGATTCCTTTTCCTATGAATAATGTAGGGATTGTCACATAACCTCCTCTCTCAGAACCTGAGGCCTGATTAATGATTAATGATTCCTCGGACCCTGTTAGTACTTTTTAGGTGTGTAGTAGAATTCTTCCTCTCTTGGTTATTTATATATTTTATATGGAAGTCAAAATGTAAGTTAGATGGAAACACAACCCTGTGAATTGGTACCGTACCATACAGATGATCATTAATTTTCATTTCTGTTTTTTGTTTTGGTTCGGGTTATGTATTCAGTGTGTGGTTGTGGCGTTGTAAATGTGTTCAAACCTTCAAACCTTCAAAACCTTCAAACTTGGTGCAGGCTTCAATCAAGCTCAAGCATCAAAACTTTATGTGACTGGCTTGTTTTTCTTCTTCTTGCATATATATATGTACATATGTATTAATGTAAAAGTATAAATTTTGATGTGGTGTTGAAAATTTGATTCCCGAATTCCCGAAAAAAAAACTCCCGATTCTTGATTCTCCGATTCCACGATTCCCCGATTCCCGTAGATGTCGAAGATCATATGGTTTTAGGAATCTTTAAGGTCTAGGTCTAGAGGCCATCTAGAGGTATATTCAATTTTAATATATCCATACACTTTGATACATATATATATTTATATTAAATTTTTTTGTAAATTTGAAGTTACTTAGTAGAAACTTAAGAGAACTAGGTCCTTCAGTTTTGAGTCAGTTGAATTATCGTCACCGGTCGATCTGTCGGTTTTATCAAAAAAAAAATATGAATCGTGGCGTTCGTTGCGCGCATGTGCACTTTAGTGATTGATTAACTTACTTATTACATACCAATTAATGCGCGCCCGTTGTGGCGTATACACTCTACATAACTTGACTTTTAAGTATCAAGTCCGGAACTAAGGATGAGTAAGTAAAGTATCCATCCCATCGTAAAAAAAAACCAACATTCCAACAAAAGACCCTATTCTGTTGTTCATTTACACTTCTCTTTTTTTTTTTTTGACATGCATCAATTAATCAATACTGAACTGAATGTAAATGTCAAACAAAAAAAAAGAGTCTCCATGTAGACACACAAGTATGTTATGTAACATAACTACATAACATAACTTCCTTAGAGGCTTTTTTTCGGGTCTAAGAAAGGGTTTGTATAACGGTTAGTACATAAATCCCGATGTTAGTTATTCGGCCCGCTTGCACATATGTGCAAAGTTTCAAAAAAAAAAAAAATGATCGCTTGAAGTTTGAACGTTTTTGAATCTAGAACGTGGAACTGGAACTTGGAACTGGAACGTCCAACATTACCCATCATAACATGTGTTTTTTTTGTATATCTATTTATTACATACTACAGCATACTATGTACACGTTACCTGCTCCGATTAAACAACTTGTTTGTTTGCTTCTTTTTTTTTTTGCTCTCCGGTGTACTTATAAGGGGGTATGCATATATGTCATGTTACTAACAATACACGTTTTTTTGAAACATAAGTATAAAAGAAAGAGTAAAAAGACAATTGTACTGAGATATTGATATTAAAGAAAGTAATCAGCTGGTGGTCGTTTAGCCGGTACAGATCTAACATCCTATTTTATAATTACAGAAAAAAAAAAAAGTGAGTGCAATGTCTCGATTAAGGCGACAAAAAATGCGAAGAGCAAGGAAAAGGAATAATAAAATAAATTGATGAAAAAAGGACTTACAAGTGGTGCATGATGAAATACTTTATATTCCTGAGTCAGATGTTCATCTAATTCAAGTATCGAAGCAACATTACCACATCTTTAAAAAGTAAAAAAGTCAGCCTCGTCAATCAAAAAAAAAAAAAAATGAGCATAAAATGTTGAGAGAGAAAGATTAGAACCCGGATAGGGAAAAGGAAAACATTTGGAGAGTTGGAGGGGGGGGATACTCGGGCAAACATTACGAGGGTGTTAGAATTGGAAATCAGATCTCGGAAAACGTTGGGGTGGACATTCGGGACTTCGGAAACAAAAACAACGGGAGATAAAGTTTTGTTTTCCCACAAGGGCCGCATACCGAAACGAAAACGAACAAAAAAAAAACACCGCCGCCCCACACAACACAACCAACCAATAAACCACACACACAACAACAATAACAATAACAAAAAAAAAATTGGAAATGAAAATGGAAATGACGACAACCCCAACGCCGACGACGCCAACGATACAATATATATTATAGAGAGAGAATAGTATGACCCGAAAGAAAGGGTCTCTTCCGTAAAAGCACACACACACAGAATGGGTCGATCGGTATCAAGTCAGTATCCATTGGTCCGTTCCGTTGTCCGTTGTCCATTAGTCCGTTGTTCTCGGTGAACCGAACAATGATAATGTAAAAAAGAAAAAAAAAAAGAAAATCCCGGGAAGCGAGGATCGGAAGAGAGTGACAAGAAGAAACCATGCGCGTGAAAGAAAAAACGGATCTCCCAAAACTCAAAAAAACAAGTCCATAGGATCAGATGAACCATAAATAAATATGACGAAAAGTTCGGGAACGGGAAACAGGGAACAGGGAATCGGGAACAGGGATTTGGGGAACGGAACAAGGCGACAGGAAACACGCGAACAGGATAAACAGGAAACACGCGAACGGGAAACAGGGAAACAGGGAAGGAAACAGGGAAATAGGGGAAAATAACCTTCGCCACAAAAAACAACAAAAACAACAAAAAGCTTATGAGCCAGCCAAAAAATAAACGTGGGGCAAAAAATTCGGTAAGAACATCCAACAGCAATAGCAACAACCACAGGTGCCACAGAGGAACGTTGAATAGGGGGGTATGAGATCGGGATGTAGAGAGTCACATAAAACAGCCCATAAGTCACGACAACGACAGCAACCAACAGCTCCTTTGTTTCCACACCAAAACAGCAAAGCAAATGAAATGAAATAAAGAATAGAAACGAGAAAAAAAAAAAAACACAGAGGCAAAGAGAGGGAGAAAAAAAAAACGTACCGATAACAATAATTCGGAGCACTCCAAACAGTAACAATAGTTCCATCAAACATCAACTTGAATCCATCCATAGCTAATTGATGAGCTCTAGCTATTAAATCAATAGCATTATTATAAGCAAATGCTTTTGTTATATCTGCTCCGAATAGAAATCCTGCGCCTCTTGGTGAAAGTCCCCAACCTGCTATATCTGTTTTTGTTTTTTTTGAGTATGAGTATGAGTATGAGTATGAGTATGAGTGATAGGGAAACGATTGTGAGAAAGAAAGGGAGATGAGGTGAGGTGAGATGAGATGAGGTGGGAAGAATTGAAATAAATGCGAAAGGATGATGTAGATATTGAAATGACGAAATAAATCATTTTTAGTGGGATCGTTAACGTCAACGTGACATTAAAAAAAAAACACGAGGGATGGGTGAATGGGTGTAACAAAAATGATAATTTAAAGTGGGTTAAATAAAGTCAAAAAAAATAAGAAGCCGGAGTGAGGGCGGGAGCGAGGTGGGTTTTATGTGAATGCGTGAGAAATAAAAAGAAGACGAAGATGAGGATGACGGCGTGAAAAAAAAAAAAAAGAAGAGAAAAACGTGTTTTATGTTGAGGTTTAGATTGTGTTTTTTTTGATGAATAAAAGGGGAAGAAGAAGCGCGGGCGAGGTGTCAGAATTGAAAGCATTTAACACATATCCAAAGGTAAAAATAAAAAAAAAATTGAATTCAGAAGAGGTGAAGTGGATATGTTTTCGGATTTATGTATAATTGGGATATGATGGTTTGGATTTGGATGTTTGGATGTTGAATTTGGATTAGGAAACACGTACCGTCGGGATCGGACCATAAAAGATCACACATAGGACCATCATGAGGAACCTCTTGTTTCCTGTCAATAGCTCGAATCTATAACCGAAGGAGGAGAAAAACAAAAATGTCAGAAATTATTTTAGGGGGTTTTTTTTTTTGGATGGGTCATAACGACCAAATTTGTAAAAACGCAACGGCAATTCTATAATGCCTAGTTCAAAGAATCAAGGCAAATTAAAAACCCCGATTGAAAAAGAATGTCCGAAGATCATTGAAAAAAGTCATAGCAACGGTATGACGCTCCAATGCACAACACGAGGAAATGACAAATGAACAAATCCACAAAGCCCAAAGCTGCAATTCCCCAATCCAAAAAATAAAGAACCGAAAATCATTGAAAAAGAATATCCAAATCCAACTCCAATCTTCAAAAACAAAAAACAAAAAAACAAAACCAAAAAAACACACACACCTGATCAATACTCTGTAAATTAGGACTCAACCCACCATGAACACAAAACACTCTACCATCAACAACAGCTCCCAAAGCCAAATAATCAAAAACCTCACAACACCATCTCCAAACATTACTACTACCATATTTTCTCATACATTCATCATAAAATCCATAAACTTGAGTTATTTGTCGTGATTCATGGTTTCCTCTTATTAATGTTATACGTTCTGGATAACGAACTTTTAGTGAGAGGAGAAGGAGGAAGGTTTCTACTGAGTAGAATCCTCTGTCTACGAAGTCGCCTGGTGTTGTTTTTTATTGTTTGTGGAGTGAGTAGGTGAGTGTGTGATGAGTAGGACGAGTAGGTAAGTGGTGAGTATTGAGTGTGTAAGTGGTGAGTGCGTGATGTATGCGCAGATGAGTGGAGAATGGAGAGTGTACGATGAGTGGGCAAGTGCGGTGAGTTAGATAAGTGGTGAGTTAGGGAAAGGGTATTGTTGATGTTGAAGACGAGCCGACGACAATGATATCAATGGTGAAAACGACGATAACAATAACAATAACAGATGAACAATCGCATTAAACCTAGTGAAAAAGAACATACCCATAAACAAATAACTCGTTTCAGGACAATACCCACCAACTTTAAACAATTCCAAAAGATCAAAGAATTGACCATGAATATCACCACATATCTAATCCCATTATCATCATCAATATCATCTTTTTTAAAAAAAGTACGCACAGTAACAGGAGCATCAACAACCTGAACATTCCCTTCCTCAATCAAAATCTCTCTAGCCTTCAAACACAATCTCTTGACATGTTCTTCAGAAATAGGTTCACATCTCATAAGTTGTTCTATATGTCTACACTCACATAAGTCTAGTAACAAAAGAACGCGTGTTTTTATTATTATTACTTACTTGTCTAGTTCACTCATTGTCGATGATGATGGTTTAAAGCAAAAGAGTTTTTTTTTGATAATAAAGGGGTATCCCATCAAATTGATATGATTACAACGAAAGCACACAAAAAAGATCTCACAACATTAACTGCCTAAAAAAAAAAAAAAAGGAACATAAAACTCTACAATACTGCTATCGAAAAAGAAAGAAAAAACGGAGAAAAAGTACATTGATTAAAAAAAAAAAAAAAATGTTTATAGAGTGCCAACACCTTTACGCAAGCCACTTTCCGCCTTCCATGGAGCATGATTGAGATAATGAGGATACTCATTAGGATGAAGATATGAATCCTCACGACGTTGTTCCTGAATGGGAGCTAATGTAGGAGGAGGAGATTCAAAGCGACTGGTATGTTGAGCAGGGTACATGTTCTGATAATGAGCCTGAGCGTCTTCATAGACGTTGTAAGTGGGAGTAGGAGGACCCGAGGTGTGGGAGGAGACAGAATGAGACGATGCAGGAGAGGGAGGGTTGTTTGTAGAGTACGAGGTGATATGTGAGATTGAATGCCTGGATTGCTGGTTAAAGGAATCGTGGCTATTTGAATAGGTTGGAGATGAATGTGAGAGGGGAGTGGTATGTACATAAGTAAATCCAGAACTCTGGCTCTGTTCCTGATATGTTGTGGTTCCGCTCCTGTACGAGTATTGAGAGCCCATGCCCATTGGAACATATTGCGAGTAGGATTGCTCTGGAGATGAGGAAGACCTGTTGGAGGACGATTCCTGGAGATGAGCCGTAGCAGGTAGAGTAGCCTGAGTGAGAGGAGGAGGAGAGTTGGGAGGAGACTGGTGATGAGGATAGAGACGTGCAGGTTCTAGCGCTGGCGGAGAGAGCGGCGCATTCACCGGACTCTCGGCGGGTGCAGCTCCACGTTTGTTGTTCATGGCACGAGAGATGGCGGAACGGGTGGAGCTACGGCGGGATCCGGGCGAAAGATGGATACGGTAGCTAAGAGAACCAGTGAGTACTTCTGTGTGCATGTGAGAGAGAGAGAAAAGACATACTGTTGCTGGAGGTTATCCTGACGAGAACATCTTGTCTCGCAGCCAGGGAAGGGACATTTGTGATTGCGTTCACCAGTGTGGACGCGTGAGTGGCGGGCAAGATGACCGGAAGTGGTGAAGGCGCGGTCGCAGGTAGGACAAACGTGCTTCTTTTTTGTCGCTTGCTGTGCAGTGGTCTGTGCGGGAAGTTGAGGTTCACCATCATTCATGTTGTAAGGTTGACCAGCAAAGTTGGAATGATAGAACTGAGTGCTAATCTTGCTAGAGTCGGCGCGAGGCATCGGAGAGTCGAGTGTGGTTGGTGGGTTATTCGTTTGTTCAAAATCCCTGCCCATTAAGTACAGGAGCAACCAGATCTCATCCAGATCCCATCGCAGATCCATATGTCACAGTCACTCCCAGGCACTTCTCCCCTTCTGGCCACTCTGACCCTACTTACCGGCTCCCTATCCTCCCCCCCTCCGATCATCCTCTACCCTCTCTCTCTCCTCCTCACCTCAACCATCCTCACCACAATCCATCGCACTATTAAACACCTCCCTTTCCTCTACAATCCATCCCCTTTCCAAAAAAGGAAATTCTTCCCTCTCCGAGTCGGACCCTACGCGAGCTTACCCCGCTCGCCGAATTAAACCATTTCGGCAATTGGCGACTTTTTTTGTATTTTTTTCTCTGGCACGCTGTAATCACGATGCTTGACATAACACTCAAATCTCAGGTCCGTATCGGAACACGTGACAATTTTCTACCTAACAAGGACTCTTCCCTACTCCACCGGAACCGTTTTTCCCTCTTCTCCACTTTTCCTCCCCCTCTTCCCTTTACTCTGTTTTGGTTTTTATTTTTGGTTTTTTTTTTTTTTATGTGTTCTCTAAGGGTATCACCTCATTCGAGGTTCTCGAGTTCTGTTTTCTACTTTAAAGTTTCCCTGACTTTTCTATCCCTAATACCTGTACATTTATTTAATGTAATGTAACCAACGCTTTCTTTTTTTTCGTGCGTGTAAACCGGAATCCATCATTCGTTCAGTTACGATGTTTATCTAATCTTAACTTCCTCCCCCAACTGTTAAGTACCATGTTGTTATCAATTAACACAAACTCTCACAATCTGTCAAAAAAAGTCAAAAATAATCAAACAATGTCTCTTTCTGTCTCTGTCTCTATCTCTCTTCTCCTTCTTGTTGATGTTTTAAAGTATTTGTTATATTAGGTGGTTATCCCGATTCCCGACTCGGTCTATGATTGATTTTGCTTTACTTTAGACTCATTCATTCCTCTTTGGTTTTTTGGGTATACCGGCTTTTACACTTGGATGGAGTTGTGTATATACTTAGAGCTTTAGATATATGTATGTGTCCTCTTTACCTCCCCCCCCCCTTCCTACTTCTTACTTCTTACTTCTTACTTCTTACCTACTTTCTTACTATACTACTCAAGTGTGTAAGCTCGCCTTTTTCCCTTCATTTTAGCAAAACGGCGGTGAAAAGGATGCGAAATCAAAACGCGAAATCAAAACGCGCATGCTATTCTATTCTATTCTATTGATTATATTTCAATTGAACTTGAAATACTACTACCATAAGAAACTAAGACTAAGACTACTTAAGACTAAGTCAGAATATATATATATATATATATAAACGGAACGCGCCGCCGCTCTCATATTTCTCTCAGGCTCTTCAAAATCTCTCTCAGGTTCATACATCAATTACATATTTATCAATGTGTTGGATTTTTTTCCAAACGCGAACACTTGAAACATTACCATATATATGGTAGAAGGAAGCAGAAGGAGACGTACTTTGAGAAGTTTTTTTTTTTGAACTTTTGTATGGATGGATGCCAATAACCAATACCAATGCCAATGTGCCGCTGTCGCTTTCTGCCACATACATTATACATTTTATATATATATATTCAATGGTCTCCTTCTTTCTTATCCTTATCTCTTTTACTTATATACAAGGTTAGTCTTCGTATCATTTATTTCTTCTTCTTCCCGTTCCCAATCAACTGGTGTGTGACTTCTTACTCTCCGAATTGAAGACTTGTTTCAAGTTTCAAATTTCGAATTTCGAATTTTAATTGACATGTTAGGAATTGTATCGTGTGAGAGAAATATCGTCGTGAAGGTGCCAGTATATGTATATATATATATATATATGGTAGTCAATCAATATGCTAGATAGAATTGACTCGGATGGGTGGGTGTTATATCGGCGGTTGTTTTTTTTTTTTTTTTTTCATTCTTACATTACTTACCCCTGATTTCTATAAATCACTATATCATATCATGTCGTGTCGTGTCGTGTCATGTCATGTCATGTTATGTTAAAAAGGGAGACAAGACGGGGGGAAAGGTTTTTTCTCTTCTTCATTGGACGACAAGTAAACATATATCTATACTTATCTTATCATATATGTTATACTCCATTTATGTTCATTGAATATCAACTTTCAACATCAAATGTATTGTTATGATTGGAGTATTGGTATTATCGTTATTTACTTTACGGGTCATCGAGGAACTGAAAGTAATACAAGTAAGGGATAGTTATAGTTTATACTTTTTCTTTCTTTTTAAATTTACTTTCAGGTTCAAAATCGGGTTCAAGTCTTAAAAAAAACACTAAAAAAATCCGGAATCTTTAAAAGGGTTTAACCTCGACCTTGACCTTGACCTTGACCTCGAACAAAAAACCCTCACACTTGACCCTCACACTCACCCTCACACCCTCACCCATCACCCTCATCAGGTCAGGTCACAATCGTACCCTAATAACCCTAACAACCCTCACACCCTATATACTTTGTTTATATATATATAAAGTTTTTTAGAGTACTATGTACAACTATCACTAGCACAGGTGATTTGATATAATACACTTAAGACTCCAATATTGAATACATTTCCCAATCAATAAACATATACAAGGTTTTTTTTTTTTTTGGTACCTGAAATCGTTCAATTGACAGTTCGTAATTCGTCGACAATCATATGATGATATGATATATTAGCTTTATATTGGTCGTCGTTGGTCGTTGGTCGTTGGTTGGTAATCGTTGTGTTGACATTATCATCTATCATTTTGTGAGAGTTTTATTGGAGTTAAGTTAGGCGCTTATCTGTCAACGTTGTCAACATGGGGGAGAACTATGATCCTGTTAAAGTTGTTGTTGTTTTTTGAACGGGATATAATCGGTTAACGAACAGGCTGTCAGACCTTTACGCCTATCGTCGGAAGTTATTCAGGTTCCTTATACCGGGACTCTATATCAAAACTTTGTAAAGTTGTTCTGATGATTGTATAATCTATAGCGTCCCGAAAGAAAACAG
Source organism: Coprinus comatus (assembly GCA_034638255.1). Lineage (NCBI taxonomy): Eukaryota > Fungi > Basidiomycota > Agaricomycetes > Agaricales > Agaricaceae > Coprinus > Coprinus comatus. Next base: position 73,268 of record JAWPGT010000066.1, read on the forward strand.
TGCGTGCAGTGTGTGTGTGTGTGTGTGTGAATGTAAAGTTCCGAGATTATGGCCCAAGTGAAGGTTTTGTATCACCTTTACCAAAGTGTAACTATACTTCTTAATTCTACCGAACTCCACCGATACTTATTCCGATTTATATATTATTATACACCACTTGCACAGTTACATACATACTTCTTCTTCCAAAGTGGAGTTTTTTTTTTTTATTTGGGCGTTTTTTCTCTCTCCTTCTTCTTCTTCAGTTGGATCATATAGTAAAAAGGTCGAGACCGTTAGGTCTTTTCGGTAATTAAAAAAGAAAAGGTCTCTCTCTGAATTGGTCGTATACTGAAACGTCCCCTTGAAGGGGCTTGAATTAAGAAACAACTAATCGGAGCTGTATCTCTCCGTTGCTATTCATCATATAATCCGATTGATAAAATAAATCATATGTACAAGTACCATGATTCCCATCAAAAACTTATTTCAACATCAACGCATCTCTGATTATTATCGGAGATAGATAATTATGTATTGTTTAGTATTATGATAACCTCTACAACTTGCTGTGCAAGTTACAAAAAGGGAGTCAGTCACACACATATAAGTGTATGATAGTAAATAAGTTTCTCACTGTTTTCGGGTTGAGGTTTTTTTTTTTTTTTTGGTAATACAGCCCTTAGCTTTTTAGTTACCATCTATCCATCTGTTCAGGTACAAACAAATAATTTATCTACATTGATAACAATTGATCATAAAAAAGTCAGCTGGTCATTCAGAAAACTACTAAAACTAAATCCCAAATAAATGTATACTCCATTTCATGTCTAGACACACCTAGACACTGACACCCCTCCTGAGAATTAACACTGCATTTCGTTTTTTTTTTTCAAGTCGAGCCTTCGTTTCTATAATGTACACAAGACTAATCGGACCATGGACCATATATGCATATGAATGATAATTCTCCGACTCCACAGTCACATTGTAACTGTAACTTACATGCAGTGCATGATAAAATGACACGAGTCATGGAAGTTCAAGTTTGGAATACTCTCCCCAAGTAAAGTACCGCAAGTGATTTCTGATTTCTAATTCAAATGCAAGTGTGTGTGACTTTCGGAACTTTGATTGAAACTTAAAAACGTTCGCCATGAGTGCAGTTGTTGGTGTTGGTGATTTGTTATGATACGATTATACTAGTACAATTGAATTGTCGTCCCCACAAGTTCAAAAGAGTTCTCTTCTTCTTTCAAGTGGCAAAGAATAAAGTACTAACTAAGTAATCTGAACAGTTGCTTTGAGTAGTACATTCTCATGATGTCATGTACACGAGAAGTTGAAGAATATCTAAATGTTTCATCTTCTTAATATAGTAGTAGTAGAAGTAGTAGTATAGTATAGTAGAAGTAGAGATGATCAATATCGATATCGATGTCGACATCGATATACAATCTTTGAGGTTATCCAAGGGTTATCCTTCAACCTTCAACAATTGGAACAATCCGACCCAACCCCAACGTGATCTTCTTCTCACTTCCGATATCCCGGTCTTTCAATAGTATATTAAAAACACATTTTCCAAAAGTCTAGACTCTTGAGAACAAGAACCCGAAGAGCTCAGAGATTAATTTTAATACATACTTACCTGAACCGTCACACTATCCTTACTACTAACCCTTACACCCTGTCGATTGCCACATGGATAATAACCCTACATAATCAATATTGAATCTACTGATCTGTATGTAATAATAACACCAACATCGTACCGGGACTTGGTATACCATAAGATCAAAGTGTAACTTTTTACACAATAGACCCCGCCTCCGTTTTACCTAGATGACAATCTCTCTCTCTCTCTCTCTCAATAAGAAATGAGCATTGAGCATAGTCTAGACAGGACAGTATAAAAAAACGCTGCATTATGAAGCTTGATGGATATGACTTAAACTTTAATTTACTGAGGTGGCTATCCCAATTCGTATCTAGTACTAAGTAAGTACTACTAACTAGAGGTTTGAATGAGTAATAATAATAAAAAAGCTTGGCGCTTTCGCTGCTGTCGTTGAGACGTGGTCCGGAAACGTGTGATATGTAGCCTCGAGGACTTATGCCAGACACGGCCGCCGGTTGTCTTTTTTTTTTTTTCGAACAAAAAGAAATAAGTAACGTTCAATTCAATCGTCCCGTACGCGATATCGGCGGTGACAGTCATGATGATAATGGTATAAGTACGTACAACTAGACATTGAATTACTGAGTCATAGAATATTTCATCATGTTAAGGGATTTACTTAAGTAAAGCCTCATATGATGCGCTATGATGCATCAAAATGAGTTGTATTAAATGTTAAAAGATGTAACGAATGACTTCGATCATCGATATCGTCGGTGCGCGGCGATTTGTCTTATGAGTTTCCAATGAAATGTTTCAAACAACAACGAGAGCGGAGAGCGGCGAGCGGCGACCAACTGGTCACTTGGTCAATGGTCGATGAGAATTGAAATATTTGAAATTCGAGCTGTTACTTAGGGGCTGTTCGGATACGAGAATACACGCCCAACTTCACAGATCTTCAACTTCCCGCGGTCCAAAAGGAAACCCAGATGTAAATGTTGTTTTATATAATATATCATGCAACCATAGAGTTGGGGAATTTGCAGATAAAACAACATTTATTCGCGGTTTCCTTTTTGGACCGCGGGAAGATTTGTGAAGTTGGGCGCGTATTCTCGCATCCGAACAGACCCTTGCACAGATAAGGAAAAAGGGTCTCGACTCTCGGGCGTGATGATGGCTTTTCGGAATTCGATTTGTCGTGTCACTCACGCTTAAATGTTTGAAATCTGCGTTTTGGTTTCTGAGTCCAGAGGCTGTGTGAATTGATGGGGTCACAAAAAAAGACTGGAAATTCAAGGATTGGGGTCCAGGATCCAGTCTACTAGTATACAGGAGTACATACGTTCCAGTTGAATCGGTGATTTGGCAGTAGGTGCTGAAATTGAAATTGGAATCGATTTGGGGATATGGATATGCGGATACATGCGTTGGGCTTCAAGTTGATGACATGCATTTGCATGCTGATTCTACGACTGGATAACCCGGAAGCAAATTCCCAGTTTCCCACAGATTGGAATCATAGTAATTGAATTACAATAAAATGAAAATGTAAACTCCACTTGTACTTGAACTTTCACTCCACTGGTCTTTCCGAGTGGAGTCTCGACCTCCACGCATCCAGCCCGCACCTGGTACCCACAGACTTTCTAGGCAATCCATACATTCATACTAAGATGATACAAGACCGAGAAGGTTTATAAATAGCTATAAACTATAACCTTCAATACTATTAGCAAGGCTCTAAAACGTTGACGAGCTAAAGTGACAAACGATCAAATATTAATCAACTTAGAGATAGAAAAAAAACTCCGACTATCCATTTTTATTCTACGGTATGTATTTCAAGATATGGACATGTATACATTCATCCGGAAAGGTGGCCTTCTGACCATATCACCCCCATACTTAGTAGATCAAGTGTTTGATAGCGATATATGATTCATACCCAAAAAGGGTTAGACAAAATGGAAGTATAGCACTTATTCGTATTGGTCTGGGAAAACTAGTGAAAACTTCACAAAAGTCCACTAAATTTCCCGAACTTCTTTTTTAAAAGCTTTTTTTCTTACTCCGTTCGTAAGTTACCTTTTTTTTTTTTCAAATACGAATATCGAACATCAGTGAATTTGGAATTTTGGAATTACATGGGTTTACTTCAAACATCCTAGAATGGTCTCCTGTCAGTACTTCCAAAGAGAACCAACTCTGTGTCAGTGTGTCTGCCTTGTGTCAACTCTTTCGGGCAGTATCAAATCATCAAACCATCTGATGGATTCATGTACATCACGACAACGTGACATACACCGCATCCTACCGCATCATAGAATGAGATTCAGTGATACGAAAACAGCGTTTCCTCTACTTTGCTATAACCTCACACAAAAGATAGAATATGACGGGGCCGTATCGGAAGCCTGATTACCAAGAGTTCTCAAGCATTGAATACTGATCCTTGTCTCCACAGTGCCCAAAACCATTGTATGAATGAATCCGCATGCATCGCACATGGCAATGTACCGTGACAGTTTCAGATATACCAACCAGCTCTATTCCGTGGACCAAATTAATTAACCTGCGCCAGACTGTGGGTGGTGGGCCATGGCTTAACTTGCCAAACATAACCAAGTTCAAAGTGATCCAAGTTGGGAACCTCCCGACACAGAATAGGATAGCAACAACGCCGTCTTCCTTCTTCTTGAAACTTCTTCTTTTCTCCTTTCTTCCTTTTGCTTGTTGGAGGTATGTTAATATTATTATATTGATTATTGGGTAAGTGTTATATTTCACGTAATATTGCCGCCTGACCTGAGTGAAGCCGCCGTCAAAAGAACCAAAAAGGCTGGCACTAACGTATTCTTCTTTTAAGTATGGGAAACGCCGGACTTTTCAACTTGCTTTGGTGAAGTTCTCTCTGATCGAACCAGAAGAGCTTCGTTCGTTACGCTGTTGGATATGCCGGTTGAATTCGACTTATGTTTCAAGGAAGAATCTGAACGCTGGTAAGTATTATCTATAGTGGATGACAAGGATGAGGTGACGACTACAGGGTGGTGACGAAGGGGCGGTTCCGAAAGGGTTGAGACCCGAGGTGTGACACTACTCTGATTGGACTAAACCATTTTTTTTTTCTATGTCGGACTCTGGTCGGACTTTTTTTGATGGATGGATACCATGACACAAATTGGATATGTGTAGAAGATAAGAGACTTGTGTCACTTGTCAGGCACCGCGTTGATGGTTCAATTGTTTTCTACGGTTTTATCAAAACACTAGAAGTTAACAAGCTCTTAACACAAACCCAAGTTAACCAACCGGCCAAGTTTAGTTCCAATTGCATTCATGTAGCTAAGTTACTAACAGCCAGGGACGGTAGTGGATGAGGGAGGAAAAAGAACTCGGACGCTTCAAAGAAAACGATCATCAAGTAAGCACGGAGTTTTTTTCTTCTTCTCATGACAAAAACACAACAAAAAAACCTCTCTAGTTGCGTTTTCCCAATTGCAATTTGTCAATCCGATTAACCAGAGTCTCTTCTGATTTGCTAGTGATGACATATCATTCTAACTTGACAATCTGGTCTATGTGTGTGACCAAAACTTCGAAATGAAGTCTATCTCTCGACTTTTCGGCCATCCGACTCGGAGAAGCACATTGAACATCCCATCGTTTTGACGTCCGGAATAAGATTGTGATTCATGTTTATGATTGACCATCAATCTTCGTAGATACATACGACCACGAGAAGCAACTGTCTCTGTTAAAAGCAAATGCCTATCAATTAAATCGTCATAAGAACGCGTAAACCCGAAAATGGAAATTTACTATAAATGGGCACTAGCGGACACCGCAAAGGACGGGGCACCTGGAGAGCGATGGCTTCGCTCCTCACTCACGTATCTATTGATCTGCGTAATGCAGTACTGTGTCAATGAGAGGACAGCCAAAGATGACGAGAAAATGAAACTACACAAGAGTTTCGTATTGCAGCGCTTTTCCCCAGAGCAAGTCGAGTATTTTATCACTTAGGTGAAGTGAGGTTGCTTCGCTGTTTCGACGTGCCTGGGGTAGTTTTAGTTTCAGTACATGACGTTATATCACATGACTTTCCGATTGAAATGAACACCCTGAATTGAAGTGCTTCCCGCGGAACCAGGGACGTGGTGATAACGGATGATTGGACGATTTGGATCGTTGTTGATGAAAAAGTAGGGGTCTAAGGATCACTTTAGTCCTCGGGACCCTTTTATCTCGGTATTCCCTAGGACATCAATTCAGGTTACAATTTTGATGGCATATTTGAATTGCGTTTCGTTGCCACTCGGAGTGTCAGGATGAAAGCTTCACCTATATTGTGAGGAGAGACCCGTCTTCAGTTATAACCTTGACGGTGGCGGTTTCAAATTATCGTTTCTTAGGCAAATACCTATGGACAGAGATGAGATGGTACGACTCGGAGGTTGTTGCTATTTGTTGCGATTGTATTTCGGCGGAGTACGTCTTCAAATCCTCTTATCCTATGCATGTGGCATCTAAGATCAAAACATAAGGCGAAACGGAAAGAGTGCTGATTACCTGAGTACAATATTTGTTCCGCAGGTAGCTGCAGTACAAGTAGAGAGTCGCGTATTAAGGGCGACTCAACGATTAAAATCACAGTGGCTCCGACCCAGTTGAAGAGACGATGAAATGTCTTGAATCTATGAAAGGGTCATAACATCATTTGCCGGCGGAATATACAGGGAGTTGCAGACAAGTAGAAATTAGATCATTGGATCAACACGCCATCAATCCCTGAAGTATAATATGATGTTCGTTTGGTCGAACGAGGTATGTTATACCGTAAGTAGAAGAGATCCCTAAGTTGATGATCTTTGAATAGTTTTGTGTGACATAGATTTGCGCATTTGAATGATTCCGGTGTCAGTTGGAAGACCTGGGGATCATTGTGATGTCTACCTGAGGGATTCTGTGCCTATTACCTCCTTTAATCTCTTCTTAACCGCTCTCTCTCCTGTACGATGAGACTTTGGGTTCCGTTCGACGGGTTGGAGTGCTGATCAAGAAACCATCATCAAATTGTTGATGAGATGTTATTTTACCGTCATGATCAAGCACTTATACACACAATGGCAATATTTGCATGCGAGTCGACATGTGGTCTCCGCATGAACGAAGCATTTGGGAGGCGTGTTATAAAATAAAATTGTGAGAAAACACATACCACGGTACAGGAAGATCTTCATTTTGCATACATAGTAAGTATCTGTGGGTCTCTTACAATGACCAATGAGTTATTCTTGCACCGGCATTGTGGCAAGCTTTGTAATTCCATGCTGGGAGGACATGGAACTTACCTTTCCGATATCGGCTTTCCTATCTGGGAGGAAGAAGTAGTGTTGAATATATTTGTGAACTAGCGATATGAACGTCTTCCAGCAATAAGAACGACGGCAACGTCGGAAAGATGAAATCATCAACCCAACAACCGTGCGGGGATCTGTAGTAATATGCGGGGCTAAAGATAGGCTGAGCTTCGCGAACGTCACTGGAGAAGATGTCACAAAACTGAGGCCTAATTGTGTATGATACCCGAATGAACTTGAGTATTCAGCGAAACTGTGGGAGGGTTCATGAGCGTGGGAGCCGAGGTGTTGCGAATGCGAAGACACAGAAGCTTTGCCGGCCGAGCCCCATCAGTCACTTGTGTTACCTCGCGTTCAGTCCGAGTCGGAGGTATATGCAGTCACCTGAGCACCTACGAATGAGATGATTGAATGGAGTCGACGGAGACTGCATCAGACTATCAGAGTATGTGTACCACTTCTGCTTAATGATAGTGAGAGACGAGTAACATAACTTTTGGTGGTACCAACTGGTATAACTTACGATGGTCACGACGGAGGTTTCCGACGTCCGGTTAAACCCGATTAACCAAGAGCTTATTACGTTGGTGAATCTTTGAAGAGTTTCTGCTCATGTGTTGGCCAGGACCCATCGGCATGGTGGGAGTAGGAGTTCAAGATGAAGCTTAAACTTGAAGGATCACGTAAGCGGGCTATTGATTGCAGCAGCAGGGTCTCGTGGTTTACCCTGCAAGCTACACTGTCACCCACAAACGCAAATGCTATCGATCAGGAATGTATTAAGGGTCAATCCACAAAACATTGTAAGACCCTTATCAGCATATTTGCAATCGATTTTTGCACTGCGTGTGTGGGCTTAGCTAGTGTCGGGCACAACCTCGCTCTGATAATCAAATGCACACGATTGGAAGAGTTCAAGTGCATGTAGGCTTCTAGTATGAATTGACCATGTGAGAGTGATGACCCATTTCCAGTGCTGATTAGATTACAGGAAGATCATTGGCATCATAGACACATATTGCTCAGAAGATAACGATCTAGGGTGGGTTCCTATCTTGCTGCCCGATTCCATGTACAGGAGTCTCAATTGCTATAGCGTTTGGTTCATCGATGTCATGGGAACCTTCAACATCAACGGGAATGGCATCGAGGAACTTGTAAATTTTATTATTAACGACTGACCCATTGATTATTTTGAGTCTATATAATCGCTTTTTTGGGGCGTAGTATTGCGTCTTCAAAATAATGGATCTAAAGATGTTGCATCGGTGGAGTAGTATGGAGGGCAATGTGACTTGGACTTTGTCACCATTTGTTAATTTGAACTACATGATACATACAATAAGGTGGTGAGAGGTTGAAATCTGCGGCGATTTCATTCCATATTCTTTTATGGGACTATCTAATCATGGACCATGGCAGATCGAACATCGGAGTTTCTCGAAGATATTTATGGATATCAGGGTATTCGTATTACCATGATGATCGCAGTGGGGAAGGTGATGTGAGTCTTCAGATATGAAATATAAATATTTTTGTCTTACCAAGCTTTTGCTCATATTTTATGAACTGCCGTGATGCATTATAACTTGTGATAACTTGTGAGTTGACCAAGGCTGACATGTATGGATAGACAGTAGGTAAATGCGAATTTTTATTATTATTATCGATGTGACAGTCACGAGAATGATTCCATTCTATTTCTATTGACGATCGTCTATGATATAATACTATAGCAATATCTGGTATCTCATCTCTCGCTAGCATACAGCATGGCAGATGCCGTCCAAAGAGGCTCGGACTTTTCCATTTGACCAAAAAGGATTCCTTGGCTAGAACATCGTCAAGCATGGGTAGAGATGCGGATGGATTTCCGTCATTGAGCTGCTGAGCTTGAAACGCCCGACTTTCTATCCCTTATGCGGGTGTTTGGTCAATAACTACTTTATACGAACCGGGTGCTGGGATGAGCGGCTTCGGAGGTTGACGTTGATCACCATCATAATGTTCCGTGGCTTTAAGAATACAAAACCCTATGACGTCGATCTTGGGTAATTGAATTCTTCAAGTCCTTGTTAGGCGAGCACGCTTCCCAAACGCACCAGGGTTGCCTTTGAGTCTCGCGTAATTGCGTTTTAACTCTACTACGATCATTTGGATGCTATACCACTGATCTGGTTTTTGTTGGTTCAACCTAAAAAAAGATGGATGAACCTGTAAATTCTCCAAAAGTACAGGTAAAATCTCCAATAACAAATTCCCTTTCGCCTCGTCACCATTTATTGTGTTGCGCAATCGTTCCTTGTTACTCAATAACCATTGATTCATTCAAACCACTACACAGGGATATTTACTGAAATATTCAAATTCAGAACTTGTTCAACGTTCAGGTATATCCTTTGGGAATGACGTCATTACTAGTCTAACGCTTAACTCTATTACAAAAATACAGGCGAGACAGGCAATCAGCCTAAGGCAAAGGATCTAGGTGAAACAGATTCCATCTCAATCTAGATACCCGACGTTGTGATTACGGTTGTTTTCTAACGCGTCACACGATTAGTAGCGCTGCCAGCAGCGCCTTGGCTTCTGTTGTACTACCAGTAGTGCTACATCTACTACTGTTTTAGCACTGCTATAATAACTTATCATTAGAAAACAGTTACTACTGGGATAAAGATTTTTGTTTTGATCTAGCCTCTTGGTGAGTATGTCAATTTTTATGATACACTGTTGTCTGCTTCTATTTGTGGCAGAGTTATAACGTTAAAAGTTTGAGTAAGTGCATTATATACATAGCATGTTATGACTTCATAACACGATTTTACATCGGTAGGAATCTAGGAGAAGATCATACCCTTACTTGGACATCTTCTTGGTCCACGCGCTTTAACAACTTACACAGCTTATTTCAATTGTATACCAAGAATACCCTCTAGTAATTGGACGGGGAGTTGTGGCAACCGTAGCATTTGTCCTCGGAGGATAGAACTCAAGATGAGGTCATATCACGTTAAACATGAGAAACTAAGCTTAAGCCCTGATCAACAAAGACGTATGGAAACCCGACATTGATGTCGGTCTACATTCCATCATCAATTACGGGACGGTTACTTGGGAAGCGCGCCCAAAAATACCCCACAAATGGTGCTATCAGGGCTGCGCTGTTGTCGTTTTGTAAAAATGGAGGTTAACTTTGGATTAACTTATCAAGGGTTTATGAAGTCGCTAAGACCTTCTGACCCGCGGCAGCTTCTTGGTAACCCTTAAAAGGTTTTCCAGGGAGATAATCAAGTTCGGATGTGATTACGCGACAAGTTTATCTGGTCAATCCGAGGAAATCATTCAACTCTTCGCTCCGTCCACCGGAATGTATCCATGATCAACGGATCACAATTGAGGGTTCGCACATAATGTCATCATGGAAACCATAGTCTAACTCACAACATCGGTTAATGGGAGTATTGTCACGGCTTTAGTCTGGCACCGTTTTCAACCACAGAGCAGACTTTCGTTTGGACTTTACTTGTTGTTATATTACTTTATGTAGTGGTAAAATTGGCACGTAGCGTTATTCTACAACTGATATGTCAAGTGTCTTGTTTAAAATAGATTGATGGGTGACGACAAAAATACTTGCATTTGAAACGAAGATGTCTGCAAGTAATATGAACGTCGGGTCACTGGTAGGAACTGGCTCTGTAATTAAGGTTTTAGGTACTCTATGATCGTAGGCAGTACACTGGCAGTGTCGAGAGTAACAAAAAACGGCATTGTGAGAAGGCCAGGAGGATCCAGGCGCATCCCAGGCGCATCAACACGTGACTGTCCGCGCGTGAGACCGATGCGTGAGCGCCGAGCCTGGCCCGTGCAATGTCTCCATATGACTGAAATATAAAAAAGCTTCAGCACCTGTACAACCATTACCCTACTCAATGCCACAGGACGAACTCCAAGAAATAAGCGGTTTTCAGCCCAAAGTATGGCTCGAGGATGGCGAAGAACGTGAAGTTGGTTCAGCAACCAGGTATATCTAATTAGGCACAAGTGTAATATCACAAATAACAATATCGCTCCAGCAAATCCATATACAAAGTGAAGCGTACCATGGACCACTACTATTGGTACGTACCCCCTCTCGCCCATTCATGATCCTACATCTGATGTTGTACCCATGTTTGTAGCTCTTGTCCTGTAAGGATTCAAATTTATTTTACGTATTTTGACAATTGGAACACTCATTTATTGTCCATGATATTTAATAGGCATGGAGAAACCAGGTTTGCATTTTTATTAGCTTCTCATTAACACTACTGTTCTAATAATGTCACTTCTAGGCTGGTGTTCCTGTCAACGCTCGGACGTGTAAACATCTCAAATCTTTTCTTGGTGATGACTATGAAAATGCGCGAGTTCTTATGAAAAATCCTGATGGTCCCCCTCCTAAAACCACTAAGTCCAAAGCTAAACCGGCTGCAAAGTCTAAACCAGCATCCAAGCGCAAGAGGACCACAGCTGAGGAAGATAACGATGAAGGGGATGAAGCCGAGGAAGAAATTAAACCTGCTAAGCGTGGTCGTAAAGCCGCACCAGTGTCCAAAGCTAAGCAATCGAATCCCAAACAGGAGGACGCTGAAGTTGACGAAGAAGTGAAACCTGCCAAACAAGCTCGTAAAGCAATAGTCTCAAAGAATGAGAAAACAGAATTCGAGGCAGAAGTCGTTATTATGAATAATGACCAAAACAACATTACTCCCGCAGTCGATGCTGACGATGAGTTAGCAGAAATCAACGGGATCAAACCCATTATTTACTTGAATGACGGAGAGACACATGAAGTTGGCTCCGCAACAAGGTTTGCGATGATATCATAACTTGTCGCTCTAGGTCTGAACTCCTAGTTAGTAAAACGAAGTACAAGGTTAAGCGAACTTTTGACCACTACTATTGGTATGTCGTCTACAATCCATTCTGAAATTGAGCAACGTAATCTAACAGCTCAATAGTTCATGTCCGGTATGACCAACATATCATAACATGGAGATGTGACATTGTTAACGAATCTCTCTTCTGACATGACAGGCGTGGAGGAATCAGGTACGTAGCCCGTCATATGGATGATTCACAGTAGAATCTGAACGTGACATAGGCTCGCGTACCTGTCAATGCTCGTACATGCAAACACCTCAAGGCATTCCTAGGAGAAGAATATGAAGAGGCACGTCTACAGCTGAAGAATTCTGATGGTTCGGCCCCAAAACCCACATCCAATGCAGAAGGGAAAACAACAAGCCGTACCAACACGACTGAAAGTAATAATATTAAGCAAGGGAATGTCGTACCTCAAACTGTGACAGACGGAGAGAAAGATATAGGTGTCCTTACCCCTCCGAATGGAGACGAACTCATGGAGATCGACGGTATCAAGCCTAACGTATATTTGCGCGATGGGGATGAACAAGAGGTGGGGTCACTCACAAGGTGCGTGAGACTGAATGTTCAGAAATCATGTATGCGACGTTTAAGTTGAAACTTTTTAAAGTAATTCCAAATACAAGATTAAGCGCACATGGGACCATTACTATTGGTGAGTCGCTCCGAACCTCCACATCTATCGTCGCTAATGAGCTCGCTTAGCTCCTGTCCGGTACGAAATTGACTATGCATTACCAAATCGATTAATAAAACTAACTACCAATATATTCTGTAAGGCTTGGCGTAACCAGGTATTGTATTTTATCCCATTCGCGGCATACACCTCGGCTAACTCGATATATCAAGGGTGGAGCCCCAGTCAATGCAAGAACATGCAAACACTTGAAGAGTCTTCTCGGCGAGGAATACGAAAATGTTCGCATCGCTTTCAAGAACCCTGATGGTCCCCAACCTAAAAGCCCCAAGAAACCATCCGCAAAAGGTACCAAAAAGGGTAAAGGTAAGGCCGACGAGGACGACAATGTAGCTGAAGGTGACGGTGTGCCTGAGTTACTCTTGGCAAATAAATGGGATCTTGACAGCGGGCCTGACCCCACCGGATGGTGGGTCTCGGAAAAGCTCGATGGTGTTAGGTGAGTGTCCGTCTTCCCAGACCTATACATTTACCAACGATATCGGACTGCTCTGGCTCACAGGACATATTATGATGGGAAACAGATGATTAGTCGTCTTGGAAACCCCTTTACGCCACCACAATGGTTCCTTGACAGTGAGTAAGTTCGATAATGTTATGTTATGTTCTAACATCGTCCAGAGCTTCCCAAGGATGTTACACTGGATGGGGAATTATTTACTGGACGTGGGGAGTTCCAGTCAACTGTTTCAATTGTTAAAACAGTTAACTCGCCCCATTGGCATTCAGTAACCTTTCAGGTACGCTCTCGTGACGATACCTCTAAGATGTACCTCCATTGAAAGATGCATCATTTCGGTGCTACCTTACCCCACCTAGGTATTCGACATACCTTCCCGTGGCCAGGAACCCTTCGAGACGCGTATTAGTATCCTCAAGGAACTATTCAGTCCTGGGGGTACTCATCACACTGAGAAAGTTGTAGTCGTTGAACATGAAGAAGTCCGCGACCGTCAACATGTATTTGATAAACTCAAAGAAATAGAAAGCCTCGGGGGAGAAGGACTCATGTTACGCAAGCCACAATCGTAGGTTGTCAAATAGTTGTAGATCATCAAACTTTGCTAACATAACCGTTGAGTGTTTACGAAGGCCATAGATCATCTTCATTGTTGAAAATCAAGGTCGGTGGATTAACTTTCCTCGTTTCTTGATCTGACAGGTATCAGACGTTTTACGATGCCGAGGCTATTGTAACTGGATACGTAGATGGCAAGGGTAAATATAAGGGCGCCAAAGGTGCACTCATGTGTAAAATGGAGTCCGGAAAGGTCAGGAACTATCCATTGTTGATTCAAATATAAATGCTGACCTCTTGTGCCACAGACATTTAACGTTGGTAGTGGACTGAGTGATAAACAACGCAACAAACCTCCACCCATTGGATCAATCATTGTATATCGCTTCCAAGAACTCACCAAGGATGGGGTCCCAAGGTTAGTCCCACCACGTTTTCTGTGTAACTGTTAGTGTCATGAACATCTTGCTAGGTTCCCGACCTTCGTTGGAATTGCAGCAGACAAAGATAAGCCAAAGGACGCAGAAATGCCCGAACATAAGCGTTCAAAGAACGAAGAGCTTGATGAATGAAGTTTTGAGACTTGATGTCTTAATTAAACTTGGATTGTTATAACCAACATAAGTCCTTTCTACTTATTTTAAATCTTCTTTCTCTTGATTTTTTACTTGATTATCCTCGCTCGCCTGTTAAGTGTCACTGTCTACTCTTGCGTATCTACTGTTTATCTCAAGTATGTAAAGCTCTTCAAAACGTACGTAGGTAGAGAGTCTGCAAAAAGTGTTCATAATCAATAATTAATGTTGGAGCAAAGACCAACATGATGTTTACCAATGACTCATGGTTTCTAAAGATAGAACCTCCTAAGCTTGGAACGTGTGTCAAGCATTTTCCACGCTAGAGCCTGGAGCTTCACGACTCTCTCCTCTCTACAACCACTTCTCCATTACAATTCTCCCCTCTTCAACTTGACTGATATACATAATGTACAGTAAGGTGAGTATCGTCTCTTATTTTTCGAATCAAGTTCTGATTGTATTCAATCCAATGACACAGTCTTCTTTTCTCCGATCAACACAATAACTCTTCCGTGATTTTCAAATTGACATACTGTACAATCACAACGGATACAGACAAAGAGATGAAGCAAGAAAATGAACTCTTCGGTGCATATATTTTCAAGTCCCTTTCAACCTGGTATATAGTCTAACATTTCTGTTTGTTCAAAGATCATAATCCCGACTTGCAGGTACTGAGCCACACAGAGAGCAAAGCGTCTATTGTGGAAGGGTATAGTACCTGGAAAGCAGAGTTGTGGAAATTCCTGATTTTTGTAAGTTTTACTTATATGCATATGCCACGGCGGAAAACTCACTCACACTTAACAACTTCAATTCAAAGGCATCGATATTCTCCGCCACTGTTACTGCATTCATTTTGAATGATGCATCCAGCATCGGAGCAGACGATCCGCACAATACAGCCTCACTACTGCTCGAAATCATTGTCCTTCATCGCAATCTCTCCAAACTGGAACAACCCTCTTCACTCCCGCTTAATCTCCACCACGAAGTCCTTGCCTATACCCAACAGATCCACGCTCTCTACTCCATTAGCCTTATGCTCAGTCTCATGGTCATAGTCGCAAGTATAATCTGCTTGCAATGGCTAGGCCGGCTCAACAAGAATGAGCTAAGAGGTATCCCCCTATCACGAGAGATTCAAGGGTATAATGGTAAAACAAAGGTGTTGAGACAACAGCAAGATCATATCAAACTCATAAACCAAACCATACTATCGTTGCTTTTCTCCTCCGTGTTACTATTCTTCATAGGATTTGTGGTTTCACGATGGGCCCTATATAGCGCTGTTGCCACTATTCCAGTCACCGTCATCGTCTTTATAGTGGGGTTGTCAGTGGCTGTTAGTTCTTTGAACAAACGGCCTACCACAACCCAAGAAACAGCAATCGCTGTATCGTCTGGTGGTGATATATAATCTCTTCTCACACGTAGTAGCCTAAAGATTGAAGTGCTACACCAACTATGCGATTTCTATTTTTGTTTGAACATGTTCAAAGTTTGCTCCTTGCTGTTAATATTCTTCTCGATAATACATGTCATCTTTTACGATTGATAGACCTATAGAACCTTTGGATTGATGAAGAAGCTGTGAAGCTAAGTAGCTTCAACTTATGGCCAATTGAAAACAAAACTCTCTTCCCTGTAAGCGTAATAGGAAATATGAGGATAGGAACATGAATGTGATGAGGAACCATTGGAAAAAAGTACTGGCCACAAGTTTTATCTTGCAAGTTGTGAGTACATTTTCCATAGAAATGTTAAGAAAGCGAACAGAAACCTTTACATCGCTTTGGAAACGCATAATCAATTATTCTCCTACATTAGGTCGCAAAAATAATTGTCTAGGTACATTTAAACGGAATGCATTAATTGAAACATTTTTCAAAGTCCCCTTCTCCATCATTCCTCGCGTACGTCTGGCTCTCAACAAAACCTTTAACAGTACACAGTCCATTTTCATCTCCTCCACAAAAGCCCAGCGGCTGCACCTTATCATTAACCAAGATCCTAACATATTCCTCTCTCACACATCGTAATCTCTCCACAACCATCCTAGCCGAAAACGAGACAATATCAGATACATCCCATTCTGTCTCCTTGTTTCTTTGAGTAGGATTTAAAACCTCGCCTGTCTCATTAAACAACCCAATAGCAGCATAGATGGCGATCATTTGATTGTCATGAGAAAAGTCAATATAAATAGTTCGATCGAGAGGGAATGTTTCCGGGTTGGATGTGAGTGTTCTGTTCGTTTGAGTATTGTCTCGTACAGGCGTACGTGTGAGTCTTGCTATAAGCTCATTAACATAACCAACACCTTGGATACGACCACCAACTAGCTGTCCATAGCTACAAATTGTAGTATCAAGCCATGAATAATACTTCGACAACATAAGTTCACTTACCCTGTACCATAATACTTATCCAAATCAAATGCCCACTCAAACGCTGCAAATTCTTCTTCGGTGAATACGTTACAGAACGGACTCAACTTCCCCTTTGCAACACTCTCAAAGGGACACAGTTGCATGATGTTATGTACATCTGCTGCTGTCAGATTGGTTGCAAGTCCAATAGCTTGATTGTTTAACCGTTCGGCGATCGGAGCAGCATAAATGCTAACCCAAGTATCAACTTGTTCATCGGAATCGCCTGCGAGGGGACATCCAGAGTCATCCAGGGTATTATTGGCAGTTGGCTGGATTACCATATGTGAATAAAAAAGAAAAAAAATTAAGGTTGAAGTTAGAATACGCACTTCTTCCGACATGATGACGGAAAGAACTGGGTTATAGTAAGATTGGCTTGCAAAAGAAAAGCCTGTTTGAACAATGAGATGAAGAAAATTGCCCCAGAATTGAATAGTATGCGGACCTGCAGTCCAGTTTGTTGCACTATCGATGACCCTTGAGCTATCGGATGCACGGACGAATGGGATGTTATCATTGCTAACAAGCCCTTTGTATCGAGTAAAGGTATCTTGTCCCGACATGTGTGATCTGGTACATAAATTAGTTACAATTACGAATCAGGCGGGGTAAGACAACGAACTGTAGAGCACCTGAAGGCACCAAATCAGCTATTCCAAGGTCATAGGTATAGTTCCCCAGAAATTGCAAATTGGGATCGGTATGTGACGTAGCACTGGTCAGTTTTTGCAGTGCATTCAATATTCTGCTGGACGCGCCATCTGTAGGGAACCTGGCACCATGTCGTTGGATCTACAACAGAAAATGGTTAATATTGAGATGGAAATGGTGATAAAAATTCAAAAAGAGCGTACAATGTTGACCTATATTCAATTCAATAAACAGGACTTTCTCAAATGCCATGTAAGCCGCAAGATACTCACCTGTGTGATTTTACATTCCTGGGGTACAGAATGATATTTATCCACAGGATACAGGAGTGCATATTGCGCCCATCCCTCCAAGATTGCGGTAGGTATCACCTCTCCACCTATGTGTCCCTCGTTGAACTCAGCCAGCCTTGTACCTTTCGCACCAGTACCGTATGCAAATACCAGATAAAGAGATACGAGAGAAAGCAAAGAGAGCATCACAACAATAAATTGGACAGTGATTCGCCTCGAACCGAGACTCCATGCTTTAAGTACTTCCATCTGCTTTCCTAATCCAAGTCCAATTTGCATTCGCATGGTTAGACCCACGTTGGTGAACCGCTCACGAAAGCTTCTCCGAAAGAAAGTGCGTGTAGTGACTCGTGAATCGTATGTAATAGGCAATCGAGTGTAGCCAACCAAGTAAGGTTCAACGTGCCAACTATTGCCAAAGCTTCGAACGTTGGATGCTATTTCATAAGCAGGATATCAGCACTTCTTGAATTCTGTGGTGATCTGTTATAGTGTGGGTTTCATGTCAAAATGGAAGCAAAGGGGGTCGAGACGTGGACCACGCTGGGCACACGTATGGGTGTAGTCTGCTTATGTAATTACTAACGTCTCCGGTATCTCCGGCCCATATATATTTGCTCGATGTCAACAGCACAAAAAGCCCAGAAGATGCTATGGTAAGTACCCTCGCTTTGCTTGTTTCTTTGAATACGCACCTGGTATTGAGCGCTTGAGGTCTCTCTCCTGGATCAGTCGGTTATGGAAGCTAAGTGACCGTCTCATGTTTAGCGTTTGCCACTTGGCTTCAAAGGTCCAAGGAACCCACAATTTAATATCTGTGAGCTCGCAAGAGACAGCTGGCACACATTAGTCGGTTCTGTCTATCTGAGTCACTTATATACATGGGAACTCGAATGGACATTCCATCATTGTCAGTTCAAGCCAGATCCCATCTATAGTCACGTCCTACTCTTTTAATGACCGAAATACTTGCATTAAAATCGTCTTCAACGCCTAACCATGGAAATAGCTATGTCAATCTTAGTTCGTCGACTAGATTTCAAGCTCTGCCTCTCAATAGGCCAACTACTATGAATCTCTATCCACCTATCTTTGAAGGAGTGTCGAAGCTGGTGCTGGTCGAAAAGCATTCATACGATACTCGGAGCTTATTGAATCGTGGAATATACACGAACTTCACTCACGACAACTTGATCATAACCATGCTAGATGCCACTAATGGGCCGGTGCCTAACTCTCGAGAGTGGATAAAATCAGATGTTAATTTGCGAGCAGAATGACCGGTCTCTAGAAGACTAGTTATTGGAATAACGGAGTGCAATTTTCCATGCACAGTGCGATTTGTGACCATCGGTAAGAACGGGCTGGAGACCATTACAGTACACTCGGTACTGGTGAGATGAGGATAGTACTTGCCATTCGACGTTTATTGACAAGACTAAGGGTATACGGTGTATGGTAATCACAGATGTGTTATGGTTTGACTTCTCATACATCTTTGGTACTCGCAGATGACAACAATCGACGAACAAAAACAACGTCCAATCTTAACCGCTATTGCCAATGAGCCGGCTTTTCAGAATATTGTGTTTCAAGTCACTAGGGTTCTGTGGGGTATTACTGGTATTGAGAAGCAGCTTCATTGTTAGTCTCATCTACTGTTAAAAGTGGTTACTATACACTGAATATTAGTGTATGAGTTGTTGTCGTTTGAGTCTCTGTCATGGAGTCGGCTCCAGCTCGACACCCCGTTGGTTCATTGGTTGCAGGTGTATAGCGTTGTATGCTACTGAGCGAAGACCCTCTTGGGGTTAGTAAACGTCTGCAACCTTCCGACCCCATCATGATATCATCAGTGTTGCAAAGTTCTATTTATATTTTGCCCAGCATCTTTTGTTGTGAATGGCAACCAAAGGATGATAAGACGTACCAATTATCACCTTCTACTCTTACCTACATCATTCCAGGAAGTCGTGTGTACATATGTCGCGGAATCAAACGTGGGACGACCGTGATACTGGGACGCTTGCTTATCAAGGATTCTGGTTCCTACAGGGCACATATAATGCTACGAGAACTGGAGAAACTGGAACATTGGCTAGCTCCAATGACCCAAATGCCAACGTTACTTTCGTGAATATTCAGTGTTGTCTAGTGTATTGAATGTACTGACAAACTGATTTCATACTAGGTTTTCCCAATTCCAGCAGTCGCGTTCTATTACTATGGAATGCAACGTTCTCGAGGCGGACAGTACGGGATATGCATAGACTGTGATCCCAATAATCGAAATTTTCTAGGAATAGATGCTTTAAATCCAACAGATGATGGTCAAAACCCACCAGTTCTACTTTTTTCTACTAGGTTCGAAAGACCTGGTATCCATGAAGTCATCCTACGAAATCAAGAGGATCAAAGATTTCCAAACGAGAATTCTCAAATTACACTTGACAGATTCGAGTTGGAAATTGTTGATCCAAACGCTGCTACTACCACCACCACTATCTCATCTTCCAGTACAACGACAACGCAAAATTCGCCTTCTACGACTACTTCATCTTCTCCAGGTCAAGCGTCGTCACCATCGAACCCAACGTCAGTGGGAGCTATCGTAGGTGGTGTGGTTGGAGGCTGTGTGGTTTTGTTGGTTATTTTTGGAGTATGGTTTATTTGTAGCAGGAATCGCAGACGACGGCAAAGGGAACTAGAACAGCCTGGGGAGGATCCTGAACCTTTCCGATTACCTATGATGTCGACCATGTCACAAACTTCACCTTCAAATGGAGCTGAAGGGACAAGTCTTAGTTCAACACTTGCCACTAGGAATATTCCTGCTACCAAGTACACCAATGAACGTGGTCGTCAAGATCAACTCCAGAGTCAGCATCATCATCATGTTATGCAACCTTCACTTACTTCGACGGAGTGGACACAAGTCACGGGCTCTGCGTCCGGATCGGGAGCAGGATCGGGGTCGGGGTCAGGATCGGGAAGAGGGTCAAGTTCTAATCGAAGAGAGACGGATGCTGGACCTGTTCCTCGGGCTTTGAGCGGTGTTGATGAAGATGAAGATGACCAGGAAACTTTACCTCCGGACTATGATCAAGTGTTTCAAGAACGGGAACGGAGAAGTGTTCAACCACTGGCAGCACCTCAGTTGAAAAGATAGAGATTATCTACTCGTTTATTTTCGTTCTCTTCCTTTTGTAAGGGTCGTCGTGTTTCGATCGATACTTTGTAATAGTAGAGCTTTCTTTATTAATATATTTTACGACACAGTAGTAGTACATTTCAGTTATAAACATAAAAGTATTAAAAAATTCAAATAACTTTTTTGATGAAAGCATACATATCCAACATATCATATCCTTCTTCGCGTTCGAACCCATGGTCAAGACCATCAAGTTCATGGTATTCAACCATTTTATCAGCACCGATACGTTTATAAGCTTCCAACACATCAAGGGATTGTTGATGCGGGACTTTGGTGTCAGCATTTCCATGAACGATATACGTAGGAGGTGTTGCAAATTTTCCGGTACGTATGTTTTCTGAGATGCTGAAGCTGATTGGGTCAATATTTGTCCCTTTCAGTAGAAGCCTCTGAAGTAGTGCTCTGTGAAAACAGCGATATTACTATGAGCAGCTCTCACAACCTGAAAGATGGCTGTAAAACGCACTCTTGCACCATGTAATGGTAGAAAATACTACGTTTCCCATCCACGGCAGACCAACTTGTCTTTTCAGAACTCGGATCCAAAAACGTCTCAACCTCTTCCTGCTCAATGATCCGATCCATATAGACCAAAGGTCTCTGTTTATTTATCCAAAACTCGTCCAAAGGGTTGGTAATTGGGTAAAGTGCGACAATACCTTTGATTCCTTTCGGACGTTCCAAACCACTGATTTCATAACCTATTCCTGTACCTGCAAATAAAGCTAGCCAACCACCTGCTGAGCTACCACTGACAACGATACGAGTCACGTCCACCCTGCCATTTGTCGCAGATGCAAATGATGACGTTTTGAGGTAGTCGAGTGCGGATTTACAGTCTGAGAGAATACGTGGAAGTTTTGTTTGTGGCGCTAATCGATAGTCCACGGATATGAGGCAAAGGTTGTGAGTTGAAGGTGCACGGAGCATGTGGGGAGATACAGCTGTAGTGAATTTAGTCATGCGTTAACGAACTACTCCCATGCTCATATTGAGTTATTTGAGAATTTAGTACCTTTGCGAGTGCCCTGGGGTTTCTTCAGTACATTATCATAGTCAAATTTATTAACACATACCTGTAACAGACCTCCTCCTGATTGCCAATAAGGTTAAGATCGGGAAATTAGCAAATACTATTTATCAAATTGTACAGACTCTGGAGATCCGACTAGTGACGTACCATGCCACCACAGTAAAACTGGCACAGGCTGCTCCTTCGTTGCACTTTCAGGTATATAAACATCCATCGCAATAGACACCCCATCAACTTCTTCATAGACGATCTCAATTGGGGTTGGAACTTTTATACTTGGTGTAGCCATCGATGGTATTCAGGTGAAGTGAGAGTTAAGGGATGAAGAATAAAGCCTTTTTAAGCAGGAAGCCACACCTAGTGGAGGAACGGAGCTCCTGAGTACCATAAATAATTGGGATTCGTTCCCATGAAAATGGATTTGATAAGTAATGTCGGTAACTCTATTGGACAACAGATATAGGACACAAGACACACTATCTCCCACTTTTATAGCTTCTCATCTGATACCAGGAATAGTATACACTGTGCCAGTGACTTGGTAATCCACACAGATTATCAAGTACTAGCGAGTATTTATCCAAGCTTTACTTTACTCGTGAGCGTAGGTCTCAGAGTAAAGTTTAGGTATGTCCTCGATAATCCAGTTAGATTATTGTCACCCACGCAGTGTATAGCTAGTATTCTCAATCGCCGTGCGACTGGTGCACTGGCTCGTTTGAAGCTAAGTACTTTTAGGGTTTGAATGTCTGAGCAAGGTTTGAACATATCTCAGTCTTTCATTTATTTATTCAGCTTCAAAACGTTAAAATACAGCCTTGTACTAGTACTAATATATTTACACAACACTGAGCATTATTTCAACAGAACTGGAATAGAACTTTGAAGTCCTTTAGCAGCCGTCTTATCCCTAAGCGTGTCACTGATACCTTGTCGTGACTCTTCAGTTTCTAACAACGATGGCGGCTGCTTCCATCCTTAACATCACAAGTTAATAAGGATAGAACAAATGCTTGTATTGAGGGTAATGTGAACGCATGTCTTATTCCCTTTCAACGAAAGCATCATGTTCCTCGAGGTTTCTACGCATTGAGTCTAGTGCAGGTACTTTGTGTGCCCAAGGTTTTCTTGCCCATTCCACTACTTTACTCTGAGAATATCCTGGAGCGTGTTCAATGAAATGTTGTATAGAGTCAAGCTCTCTCTGGGAAGGCTCAGAAGACTCGTCGGACAAAGGGTAGTCATCCTCAGTAATGTTATCGGCACTGTCAGGGTTGGAGGTACTAGTCACATGTGTTGTCTGACTCAAAGGCAAAGTAAGAGACGTCAGTAAAAAGGGCGATTGCATACATGTACATGTAAGGAATGTATATTAATAATATTCAGGTGATGTCATACTTGATGATGAAATGACGAGTGTAAGACATCTTTTCATTTACTTGGGACGTACCTGATGAGTGACTCTCGTACCTGCAGTGTAACTGTATGGCAGATGTATACATGTAGTATACATTTATTTTATGACCATGCATGGTTTATACAAGAAAAGTAAGAGAAATATATGTTTATCACCAAAATTTTAATTGTCTTCTATGTAGTATAGTATTCTGGTGGGCCTAATACCTGTCCAATACACATTTTGTGATGTATATATACCCAATAACACAAAGGTAAGCTGCATATATGCTATATCATGTAGGTATGATAACAAGGCCAGATGTTTTATTGAATGACTTTAGTACCTGTACATGGTATTTACATGTTCAAGCAACAGTCTAATATAATGACAATCCTGTTCCAACAGGTTAGATGATGGTATGTGTTTTGAAGTGCTCTCATCGCCGTGGACAAGAAAAGCAAACTGTTGACGAGTTCAAACGTTAACTGAAGCTCAATACAACGTCTATGTAGTATAGTGGTATATTTTAATCAGAAACTGATGTAAGTAGATAAGAAGTATAGGGTTCAATTCCAGGATGTTGTAAATAAATTATATGTGTGTATATGTATATGCCCGAGTAAGTACTAAGTATGATGGGTAGAAGAAAAAAACCAACATAAGAAAAAGAAATATGATAAAGTGAAATAAGACAATAGTAATTTCTTTTGTCAGAATCATTGATAATCTTAAAATCTATATATTCTGCATGTGTTGCAATATATGAGTTACAAGGTAAACATTTCTAGTGGTACATATATGCTAACCTGAACAGAGATATTTGAAAATATGCAGCAATACCCGAAAGGTAATAATGGTAAACCTTGTGATACATGGCAAACAAGGTAACTACATGTATTCTACATGTATTAAATCGCCCTTTTTGCTGACGGAACTTGAAGAAGCTGACCCAAGCGTATAATCAGTGGGGTCCACGAGCGTCAAGGTTAAAGGAGACGAAAGCGGGCCGTCAGGCTCTGATTGGATATTTGGGTGTGGCTCAGCCGTAGCTGAGGAAGGTGAAAATTTTGTTGGCACGGACTCAATTGACCCTTGTACTTTGGATTCAAGATTGTGAATAAATCTTGGGCGTTTAGAATATGGACTTGATGATGGAGAGCTGAAGCTGTCGGTATTATCAATATCTCTGTTTCTTTTCTCGCCAATTCGCGACCCCGAAGATGATTGAATTGACTGTTCCAGACAGATATCACCTTCGCACCTCGGTATCCCCTGCTTCTCTGGTCTTGATGTAGGTACTAGGGTTTGACTTTCGGATTTAATAGATACACACAGTTTGGCAGATGAAAATGGAAGCGTTGGAATCGGAGATCGGTCTAGAGCGCGATTTTTCGCTGAGTAATATCCTTCCCCCTGAGGTTGATGAGTCTCAGTGAGCTCTTGTAATCGATGAGAGGTGTTACGGATGGATAACTGGGAAGTACGGGCAGGAGGGCCGTCTGGAGTGGTTGGGCGCGAGTGATCTAAGAGTGGGGTGCAGTCAGAATCGAGATCGATCTCAGGATATTGGGATTCCTCATAGTTGTTCTCTGGATATTGGGATTCCTCATAGTCGTTCTCTGGATATTGAGACTCTGGATATTGGGATTCATAGTATTCGATTTCTGGGTGTTCTTCATTACCATCCTCTGAATACTCAGGTTGCGGCTCCACCTTGTCCGATTCTGGGTATTGCTCGTCAGCCTGAGTGGAATTTGCTAAGGCCAACGTCGCTACTGGAAGTTGGACTGGGTGTGTGATTGGCGACATTAGCGACTGAAGTGAGAGAAATTGAGATTCAAGATGTTTAAGGTTGGTAGCAAATTGAAGAGCATCAGTTGCTCAAATAGCTAGGAATTTATACAAAATGGAACTCTCTACAGCTTCTATAATGTGATGTGTGGCAGTGAGTTAGAACAAAAGCATCAAGTGGGAACAATAACAACGGCATCAAGTGAGAACAACACAACGATGGTGTTGTAGCGATTCGTATTCCAATTGTTGATTACTAACAAGAGTGCGGGATTACTAGTTCGAACATTAGCTTTTGTTATCAGATCCTTATTATTGTTTCGTTCTCCGCCAAGGCCGCGAAGTGCTTTGGCCCTTTCTATTGTAGTATAGAATATAAGTAGTGATAGATTGTAGTGTTTGGGCGGTCTTCGCCTCCCTGCGTATAGTTGTGCTTGTTCATTTGAACGCGTGTGATTATTTCGTGAAGATTCTTTGTTTTTATCCTTAATCTGTAATCAAATCGTTACAGGTGTGCCACTGCGCCATGCTTGATAAGCAGCGACAGCGGTCCAAGGATAGTGAACAACAGCTCAGTCACATTGTTCCTTTAAGAGAAAGTCGACACTGTTTTCAGATAAGTTCTCGCCACAGTACGATATAACAACAGTCATAAGACTCCACAAAATCATTATTTTTCAATTCATTTCTTTATTTGCACGGAATGGAAGGTTTCCGCTTATACATGAAGTTGTTCAGCGTCCATTGCTGTCCTTTTGTGACTTCCTAAGCTGTTATAATTCTATGATGATCTGAGTGTACAATGTAGATTTTGTAACGATTAAAACAATTACAACACTCCAGGTATGTTCCCAAAATTGTTTTTTTCTGTTCGTAAATCGAAATACGGGTCCATGAAATGCGTGAACACTTTTGAACATATTCTTGTTCGGCGAATTTAATTCTGTTTATTAATATGTAAAGCGTACTATTAGTTCATTGTAGTCTGTAGAGAGATGGAATAGTTGGAGATTTGGTGCAGGGTGCCGGGTGGTGCGTCAAGGGATAAGGGTGAAGGCTCACTCTCCGATGCACCTCACTCAGTCTTATATTTATAAGCTATGCAAAGGAGACCTAGTGTAATCATGTTTCGAAACGTTAATATACAGTTACAGTGTACTACTAGTAACTACGCAATGGTAAGAACTATCTCAACAGAGCTTGAATAGAGTTTTCGAGTCCTTTAGCAGCCGTCATATCCCAACTTCGCCCAGTGTGTGAGTAGTAAGTACCCTTGCTGGCATGACTAGGTTTGAGGTTGTAGTATTAAAGGCGTCGAGGGACTGCTTCCATCCTTAATAGCACCGCATTGGGAAGGCTCGGGTTGGATGTTATCGTTGTCAACGCTGAAGGTACTACTCGTCACATGTAGTGTAGTGTGAGAACTCGAAGGAACTGTCCCAAGCATATGATCAGCCTTGGAGTCCACTAATGCCAAACGAGCAGGTGATGGGCTGTCAGGCTCAGGTTCACCTTCGTCTAGTATGGCCCGCTCTTCTGATCCTGGTGTCTGAGGTACTGGAGTTTGACTAAGTTGGGTTTCACGTGAAAATGAAAGTAGTGAAAGTGCAGGTCGGCCTGAAGCTGGTGGAGCATCATGGTGGCGAGTTTTCGCTAAATGATGTCCTACTTCCGCAGCTGGGGGCTGATGGGTTGCGGTGAACTCTTGTGATCGATTAGGGGTGCTGTAGACCGGTAATTTGGAGGCATGATTTGAGTGCCATCCAGAGTGATTGGGCAGTCTATACAGTTGGAAGAGTTGTTGGGACCGTTCTGTGATATTGGGATTTTTCATAGTCGTCTTCCGCTGAATAGTATTGGGACTCATTATCATCCTCTTCCTTTGGATATTCATGCTGCGACTCCAAGCTGCCGGAGCCTAGGTATTGCCCGTCAGTCTTAGTGGACTCTACTGAGGCTGATGTCGCTACTGGAAGTTGGACTGGGGGTGGGATTGGCAACATATAAGTAACTGATGATAATATTCAATGCGTGTGAGGTAGGTAGCAGATTGAAGAACATCAGTCACTCAAATACCTAAGAATTTATATAAAATGGAACTCTCTACATGATGTGTGGTAGAACAGTAACATCAAGTGAGGGAAACAGAATAGCTGGGCGCTATTGTGTTGTATCCCGCGGACCCTGTTCTCAGTTACTTCTCATCACCACCTGAGCATGATAGCAATTAAAATAGTCATGAAATTACTCCACAAAAAAATCAAATCATTTTTCGTTTAATTATTGGCATTGAATGGAAACAATAAGAAGGTTATTTCTGGGTTATTCTGCTCCTTTCTTATTACAAATGAATTTGTATTTTGCAACCGGTTTTATCCGTTCATAAATTGAAGCATTCAAAATTCAAACCAAAGTTTGGATTTCCGCTTTCAATCTTGGATGGTAACTAAAGCCCCCCTGCTACCGTCTACAATTGACAGAAGGAGCATTAATCACCGGAGATCCAAAATTGAAGGACTCGGAGAGGACTCAAGTGAGACTTTTGAAAAGGTTCTGGATTAATCCACAAGGTCCTGTGGCGAAAAAGACAAGACAACAGCTATCATATCTGAGCAAAATTTCACCAGAGCTCCCAGTAAATAACTACTTTTTGTTCTTTCCCCCACACAATCCGGAAAAACCGAGGCTTCTCTTATTGCAGTACCTGTCAAATGTAAATCGGACATAGCAGCAAAACTTTCATCTGTATTTTCTGAGATCCCTTAGAATTCAGTTTTCAACTACTTTCATGTGCAACACATGCCATAAAAAATGAGTGACCCTTGTCGAATGTTCACTTAAGGTGTAAGATATTAATTCACTGATTGTCGGAACAGACACTCTGACTTTCGATTGCAGATTACTATTGAAGGTGAAGAAATGACACTGTGGTACTATACCCGCTCCCATTCATGCAACTCAAAGTCTTTCAACTTTGTAGCAGTAAGTCTGTATTTCAAGATGATTTTCTTTGAAGCTGACAACGTCGCTAAGGGGTATTCTAGTCCACGTTTACAGTTGCATACAATTCAATCCTAAACATATACATGTTAGCTGCCAGTCTAAAGCTCAAAATTTTGCGTTTTTTGAGTTTTTGAGTGCTTCCGAGAAGGTCAACGTGTGCGGATTAGAGCGAATTGTGTTATATCACTCAGAGTATATCAGTTCCGTTTCGCAGTTCCACCGATTTCAGTCAGTAAATGACCCCACATTTCAACATAGAAAATGAGTGTCATGAATTGGTCGTGAATATGTAATCATATACATACTACCTTTTGGAACTCAGAGTTGACGAATCACATTGGTTACCGACTCTGACCCTGTCTATGTCCAGACCGTAGGTCCTTTTATCCCACGCAATTCCCTGGAATATTAGTAAACTGGGAGAAAGTACTACTACTACCATAATAACTCGATCTTGTATGCATCTTCAAATATCTCTGTAATTGTTGATAATGATATAAACCTGGTATGACAGTTCGGATGCAACGTTCATTGGATACTAAATGGCATGGTTTCCTTTTCTACAAGTTCCTATGCAGGTCATTACGGTGGAGCATCACCCATATATCGTACCGTATGTACAGTGCGCCACACTCGAGAAGTAAACTCATATTGGCTCACGAGTCCAGATAGTGAAATTGTGCACGGACCCGCTTCACTCCAGTGGCCTGGGAAAGTAGATGAACTCTAATTCTTCCCTCATTTTGTGGAGTCAATTTAAAGGTTGTGATCCCTGAATATTTTTTGTGTCTGACTTAGGACTCGTTCCACTCCCATCAAATCGTGATCTTGACAGATCCAGTATTTGCAACAAAATTACAGATTTATAGCAGACCGATATGGTATACTGTATTCCAAAGAAGGCAATTGTCTTAGATTTAATGGCTTACCTACTCCCCCTTTCTAAAGTCACTGTATATATTCTCGACACCGTGGGGAATCCCTCACGAAAAGTCTTACCTCCGAACCACAACATCCCTGCCAAACATGACATTCTCCTTCGCTCTTGGTTCAAGTAACATCACCTCCGCCATGCTCGCAGAGTCCGACCGGTACCCCGCCGAGCACCCCAAACCTCCCTAATATCACGCATCACGCACATGGGGTCCGGATCGAGTCCGTCGGCAAGACAGAGGGAGCAGCAGGAAAATGCCCGGGCCTTGTTCGAGGTCGAATCAAACGTATGTCTTGACGACTACGAAGAAACTCAGGATTACTGCGATGTAATCCTACCAGCTCTGCCTTATAAGGAGCTGAAGAGGACGCCGTTGAAACGACAACGTCCCGTTACTTCGTCGTCGTCGCCGTCTGCGACTGACCGAGTTAGCGGTGTGGTTAGGAGCTTGAGGAGGAAGTTGTCTTTATGTGGCCGTCATTGAAGAATCCTTTATTTTTCGGTTTGTTGCTCAAAAACATATCAAATTTGCATTCATGCTGACGCTTTTGTATCAGGATCCTTTCGCATCTTCTTCATTTCTTTTTATCATTTCTTAATTTATTATTTCATTTCATTGGCATCCTGATTCTTTGTATCATCACACTTTTTTTTATGTTATCATCATCAGTCGTCGTATTTTATTTGTATTCTTTCTCATTACACTGTATCATCATCATCTCAAACTCTAGTGCTTAATAATAAGAAACTCGGTCTCTTTTTCCTATTGTCTAAACTGCAATTGTTTACAAGAAATCGCACGTACAAATGTCAAACGGGAATAGATAACATCGACATTCACATAATAGCAATATTTCCACATACCCGTTTTTTTTTTTCTTTTTCAGATTGAATTCAAATTTTTAATCTGGGACCTCTCCCAATCTCAGGAGCTGCACAGGTACCAACTCAACTTCTCCATCAACTAGGCGAAATCAAACTATATTCTTAATCAATTCCCAATTAATCAAACACGCCTTTGCCATCTATCGTAATTGATTAATTTCCAAGTGGCCATACATAGAAAGGTAATTTTCCACCATTGCCAAAGAAAAAATATTTGCTCTCTTAATAGGAAACACCTTTCAGTACAAGTCTATTTTGCTCAACGGAAATGAAAAGATGCACAACAGTGCAAAGCTCGGTTCTTTTAGATGTCAGTTCGTTCATCCTCATCGACATCCTTCGCCGGATCATACAATAAAGAACTCACCCGCGAGGAGGGTCAAGCCCTGACCAGGTGTTGGGTAGTAACCGGGGTCGAATGTTGTACAAGTCCATTGAAGGGTTAGGTCTAAGAGAAGAATGAATTGTACAACTGCGTGATGTTATTACTTTTGAAATTAACTTCAATGCAGTGTAGGAGTACTACCTTGAGATATAAAATGATCGTGATGCAGTTTATTTTCCAGGAAAACAAGTAATTTGAATCCCCATATAAAGAAAGATAGATTGACGAAAAACAAAATAATTCCAAAAATCCCAAAAAAAAAAGAAAAGAAAAGAAAAACAATGTAAATAGTATCAATAGTAATTACTTAGACTAGAAGTATCCAGGTGGTGGCTTCGAACGTCCACCTTCTTCTTCGATCCTGTTCACAACCACTCCTGTACCTCGTCCCTTCCCTTGTAATCTCGACCTTGTATTATTGCTATTAGATGACTCTAGTTGTACTCGCATCTGACCATAACTTGATTGTGAAAAACTCCCATTATGTTGCTGCGTACCACCACTACTACCAGCGACACCTACCCCACCTACAGATTTATCACTAGCATATGATAATCTCGTACTTATAACATCAGAAAGAGGTGTATAAAATCCTAATTCAGTTGACTGGAGTGAAGCAGGAGAAGCACCCAGAGGCGTCTTAGATTCACCAATAGAACCTCCAAGCATAGATTTCTCTGTGATAGTGGAAAGAGAAGTTGGGGCATATCGATCAGACATCCGATATGGAACTTGTTGTGTAGATGGGATGAATCCTGGAAAACCTGGGTTGAAATCTTGAGGTGGGTGGTTTCTACCATTATAATATGTAGTGTTCGTGATTGGATCGTTAGGAGATGATGGTATTTGAACGTTAGGTCCGGACCAGGATGGGTTGTTTATGTTGTATGAGTTTGGGTCAAGTACGTGTGGGGTTTGGGTTTGGTTTGGAGAGAGAGGTCCTGTTGGAGGTCTTTGAGATAAGGGAGTTGCTCCAGAGGCTGTGGTCCAAGCTTCGGAAGGTGGGCGCTTTCTTCTGCTTCTCAAGCAAAACCATATTGCGAGCGTGATTATAGAGAGACCGAGAGCACCGAGTACAATCCCTAAAGCAATGGGGAGGGCGTTGGTATGGGATGAGGTATTACTTGTGGCCGTTGCATCGGCAATATTTCTAGTGGATGTAGAAGAAGAGTTAGATGTATCTGGTGAGATTGAAGATGTTGTTGAAGGTGTTTGCAAAGGAACAGAAGATGTTGGTGAATCGAGAACAGTGTAACTAGCTTTGAGCGTCGGTATAGTCGAAAGGAGGTATTCTCAAAGGAGTTGGTCACTCACATAATCATGTCTACAATGGCGTATGCTTCATTTGCTCCTTTCGTTATGCGTAAAGTATGGGTCGTGTTCAGTAGGTTTTGTGTTTGCCAGACCACTGAGCTGGCAATAGTCTCCGATCCATTTCCTTGATCTGGTCGACTATGGTCTTGTAAGTCTAAGAGTACAGGTTGCTGGTTATCCAATTGTAATAGAGAGGTGACTCTATATGGCCAACGCGGTGACATAAAGTAAACAGCGGTACCTATACGTAGACATGAAATTTTCAATCATAAACAGACAGATAATTCAACTAACCAGTAAAAGTCAGAGTGGCAGCAGCCGTAGGATCATCTGTGAGCATGTGGCGTCTCCCTGCATTCAGGTCTGTCTCAGCCGACAAAGACCAAGTACCAGTATATTGAATAGCCGGGTTGTTGTCATCGATCGTGATATTACGCTGCGCTATGATGAGAGGTGGAAAGAAAAAAAGGAGGACATAAAAGAACATGCTCAAAGTTGCACTTAATGCACTATGGTCATTGGAGGGTTAAAAAAACCTACCTCACACATCAACGGCATTAGTGTGCCTTACGTACTTCCATGAGGCACGGACCACATCAGGTATTAAGAGTCGGCGTTTTGCAAGTGTTTTAAATTCACTCAGGCAGAACGTGTCCAGGTTGAGTTCTCGAAGCACCATCGGTGTTGATCATATGTTTAAGTTGATCATTACATGTGTATTCCGTTGAATTGATCATTTGATGGTTTTGACAATGTGAGGGTTACACGATTACAGAGCCAGAAATAAAGATACTGCCAGCATAATATATATTGATATGCCATATCATACCAGCCAACATCACAACATAATAATTAATTACACTCGAGTATGTACTGTAACTACGTCAAGAACATGATATTCATTTTTCACAAAGGTTAACCGTTAAATGCGGTTCAAATGGCGGGATACCGTCCCGACCTGCCATCTTGACTCTGATTAGGGTTTCCATATGGCCCGTTAGCAGAGAGATATCCTGCATCGTGAACATTCTGCGATGGCGCAAGAAATCCAGGAATGTTTTGGGCGGAATCCGCAGGATGATAACTCAAGATTCGAGAGTTATTTGCACTGGTACCAATCCCAGTCATGTTCGGGACCCCAGGGCCCCCAACCGAGGATGTAGACCAAGCAGGCTCTCCCGGCTGGCTCTCGGGGCGACTACGGACAATAGATGGTAAGGGAGGTATAGGAGATGAATGCGGCACTCCTGATGGTTGGCCTGCAACTGGGCTGGTGGCCACGGAAGCTGCATCGTTGGGCCATTTGTTATCGTGAAGCGAATACCGGCGAGTGCTACGGACACTGCCATTGGTTGGTTTGTTGCGGCGTCTAAGGCAAATGAACAGGATGAGCACGATGACGATGAGAGCCAAAACGCCAAGCACAGTCCCCAATGCAATGAGAACAGCCTGACGTGAGTTGTCGGAAGAACTAGTCGTTGAAGATGTTGATGACGAAGTACTATCTCCCGGCTCAAGAATGGTATATCTAGTAAAAAAACATTCAGCATCCAAAAGAAAGAATATACAGCATAAAACGTACGTGATTCCATCGACTATCGCAAATTGTTGCGCCCTTCCAACTGATATGCGCAGAGAATGTGTGGTATTTGATAAATTCTCAGCACTCCACACAACAAGAGGACCGATACTCTCCGGGCCTCCTCCTGTGTCTGGGATGCTGTAATCCGTTAGGTCAACGGTGAGTGTTGGTCGCGAGTCCAATGTCAGCGCTGTCGAAACGGGATATGGCCACAAGGGAGACAGGAAGTATACAGCAACGCCTATAAGAAGTAACTTGTCAAACCTCCGACATTATGGTACGATGTACTGTATGAACATACCAGTAAAGTTGAACGTAGCGAACGATGTTGGATTCGACGTTAATACATGTGATCGCCCATAGTTAAGATCTGTTTCTGTTGAGCGTCCCCAGTCACCACTGTATTGGATTTGGGAGTCATTGTCGTCTACGGTCACGTTCCGCCTACAGTGCGCATGTAGAACAAGTTGATTGAACAGAAGGGCAAAAAGAGGTATCCGGAAAAACATGATTGAGGATGAGTTGTACAGTTACAAAAAATTCTCCGCCACGTTAATATATGGCCAGATGGCGGCCGAGAAGATTAAAGACAACAGGTTGTGCCGCCATGAGTTTGAGTAGGAACGTGGCCAGGGCGTTACTGCTGTTGACAATTAAAAAAAGCGGTGCAAAACGAGGCGCTTTATGATTATTATTCCCACAATAAATTATGGACAGAAACATTTTTTTACTTCAATCAGAATCAACCTGCCTCATGGAAAGATGATCAAACATCAACTTTACACGAGGAAGATAGTAAAAGACAGGTGCGACATAACGATGAGCTGCCGTTGTGATGCTCAACACCCTGAATCGAACACGGACCCACACTGGGTGACCACGGTCTTTCATATCTTGGCGGGCCGGTACTTAACCGATCATGTAACATCTTACATTCATTTCCAGGCAAGAAACAAGGGTTTATATAATAGACCACGATGCTCCATCGTCCCAGTGGTATTCTACTGACTAAATCGATCAGTATGTGATTGGATACAAACAGAATTGTTCAAGTGAAGAGGCTATAGGTAGTACACAACTACGGCATGGGCTCTGGACTCCGATACCCCCACCACGGTTAAGTAAGATTCTCAGTAAAAGTTCTTCCTGCCTCGGCATCTCCGCCCTCTGTCACCATCACACCACGGTCCTTCTCTCTTTTAAACAAGCATGATCATGAACTTGTAACATGGTCACGAAACGATGCCCTAAAATTAGAAAGATGAATGATTACCACCACCATCATATTTTAGCTCGTATGAGAAGTCGGAATAGACTCACTACTAATGAAGTTATCGCATCCATCAGAACATATTGCTCATTAGAATCCACGGCAGTGAAAGCTATTAGCAAGTAAATTTGTGGCACCACTCCGTACAGTTTAGAACCACAATGGCTGTTCCAATCATCCTCCGACCCCCATTTATTATTCGCCAGGAATGAGCAGTCCTCGTTACAGTCAGTACTAGGCGCTCTATCATCTCCTGTATTCGCTTAAATGAGTATACATTCCACTGAATATATATAGCAAGAGATATTATCACTGAAATAATACATAGCACATGAAGGGTTATGGTCCCAGTGGAAAGTAAGATCACAAAAAGTGAAATAAAGATACGAAATGTTTTTCATGCTGTGCCTAACACCAGTGAAAGAAGAAGGTGACCACTAGTAGGCAGTAGATGATGGACACACGCTGAAATGACTTGATGTGATTTCGGTGTTAGCTTTGCGTTCAAATATCAGGCAAGTCTCGATAAAAATAGTTCGTGGGCTGTACTCTCACTGCAGACTACTACTACACATCCCCATGATTCTTGCTAAGTTACATATACATATATAGTTTCTACTGGGCCCTAATTTACACTGCCACATGGATGTACGTTTGAACGGTCAGCCCTACTTGGTACTACTTGTTAATTATTGACTACAATTCATGCGAAGTCACTACTTAATCGCTATAATTTTGTTGATTCGCACGCCTCTGCAAGTTGCAAGTCCAGGGAGACCGAACGTCGATACACTTGCACTGCTTCTTGTAATCACGATAATCAATTAAAAATAGTACGAACCCGTCATCAATCGATAACATCTCCAATTGTTATTACATATTATAAAGTTTACCTTCTCTTGGATCCTTTAACCTGATTTTTCCGTTACCGCGACCTCTGTTTTTCGGATACTGTTATCAAGTTATTAGGACCCAATAGAACCAATTTCCCTCCTGTGGCCAAAGGTTGGCTTGTACTAGCACTAGGAGCATTGTAAGTCGTTATGTTGCTAGTGCTAGCCTGATCCACGGTCTGGTTACTAGTGCTACTTGCATAATAACTAGGCGGCGGTAAAAACTCATCCATCACCCTAGCAGGAGGTGACGAGATCTGCCCTTGATCCCTTTGTGTAAGGAGTGGGGTTTGTAATCCTGAGAACATGGGTTGATGTGAGGATTGTGAGAAATAAGGAGATTGTGGAGATTGTGAGAAATAAGGGGATTGTGGAGGTTGTGAAGATCCAGTATCGGCTAGGATGGTTTCAGAATGAGTCCTTTCCTTGGGGAAGTATCCATCTGGTTTCCCCGAAGCTCTTTTTCTTGAACGAACATAACAAAACGCAAGAAGCAATACCAGCAACAGCAATCCGCAGCCTAGACCGACCCCGAGCCCTATAGCAAGTGTGTTTGGAGATTGTGACTGTCCGGGTCCAGAGCCTTGGGTCTCTGAACATGTTAGCACTCTACATTTCGGTGAAAGATCAAACGAGCTGATTTACCTCTAGGCGGATCACTAGTTTGTGGTTGATTGTTAGATGCTGTCGTTGTTGTCGTTGTTTCAAGTTCCAACGTAATAAATCTTTCGTCAACAGTGAGCACTTTTCCATCAAAACATGTATCATATACACATACATGAGTTGATCGACAATACCCCATCCCTCTGATCCAGCCACTGACATTTGTAAGTGATAAGTTCCATTTGGTAGGTTTGTGGCAGACCAAACAACAGCTGATTGAACAGTTTCCCAACCTTCATCTTCATCTTCTGATCTACTATGATCTTGTAAATCCACTACTGTGGATCTTAGTGGAAATGGCGATTCTCCCGCAAGCGTTATCCCCGTTGTAACTTGGTATGGCCAAAGAGGAGAGAGATAATAGATTGCGACACCTTTTCAAGTTCCTGGAGTTTTAAAAAAACTGGCACGCTTGTGTTCATAGAAAATACAATACTCACCAGTAAATTTAAAGGTAGCAGTTGCATTAGGGTCCTTCGTCATCATATGATAACCACCAGCGTCAAGACTATGAAAAATCGACTTCTCCCAAGCTCCATTGTATTCTATTCTGGGGTCATTATCATCAACGGTAACGTTTCGTGGATTTGGTGAGGCCTGTGCCGCAGAAAGGCGGCACAATTGTACCAAGATGAAAGTTAGAATGCCAAAGCGCCTGAAATCGCCCATGTAGGGAAAGCGGCGATTAAGATAAGGAAAGGAAAGTTTCATAGGGTCTCTTACTGGTCGTTTATATAGCTCCCCAGGTTGTAACTCAGAACTTTACAGGACCCGTGCAGTCCTGGTGTAGAAGTGATAGAAGATGCTGCTTGGCACTTGATGGTATTCAGTTGCTGCCAACAAGGTGAAACCCCAGATCCTCATGACAGGACTATTGAAGTGATTTCTTTTGACAATACTTACATAAGGGTTTCAGCATAGAAATATTCATTAAGTCCGGATGGAACAGTGTGTCTCTGTATTGTGGGTTCTTATGTGCTCTAGGGCCTGAGTAAAGGTCGCGATCCAGTTTCTGTCATTAGATTAGTAGGAAAGTTCAACTTCATATTCCAAAAGCTAAATTTTCTCACTCGAACCCAATCTGCTCTCATGGTAAGTAAATGTAATTATTATTGGGGATAAAACGGTTGTTGTAACTTGAGATGGTACTGTTCTCGTCGCTCCATTCCGAAACACGCCTGGAACTTCTGAGGGGCCTTGGGCCCATCACTATCATTAATGGTGTAATAAATACAGTACATGCGCTTGTTGGCTGACATTAGTTCACACTGGATGCTGCATGTATGGCAAGGTGAGACGGAACAAGTTGTACTTATGGGGCCAGGAGATTATCCAAATAGTAATAAAATGTGTTAAGATGCCTTTCATAGAGACATTGAAGGGGTTACTACTGTGTAGGTATGACGGAGATTCCGAGTAAAGAACAGGGACATTTAGGCGTGGTCATGTAAGAGTTAAAAAAAGGATTGTCAGGAGAACATTAATACGTAAATGAATGGTTGTGTCGTGATATATCTACTGATACATTAAGCGAACGTGTCGATTGAAGAAGACCAAAAGAGGAACAAGAACAGGAAAAAACCCACGGTAAATGTCGGATATCTTTTTTTCGAATCGAAGTGAAGTGTGAGAATTAAAGGAAAGAAAGAAAGAAAAAACACTAGCGCTACAATGAGATGAAATGGATACACCGAGGAGGCATCGAACTTATGAAACAGATTACCGATATGAAGGCATAGGAGGTTTGCTGTAATCGCTTTGCAATAGCCGAGCGATAGGCAAAGAAGGTTGAAATTGAAGATGAACGGGAATAGGCGGAACTGGGATTGGATGTTGAGAAAGGCTGTTGTTGCTCATTTGAGAGGAGAGGCGCGATGACCATCTACTCGCGTGAGAGTTATGATATAAACTAATACGTTGACTGCTGTTGTCATAATAGTCGGGTGGTGGCAAGTCCAAGCTGGGACCTCTTGGAATATCCCTCATTTCAAGAACCTGGGCAGATGGCGGGTTAAGTGGAGGAACAATCAGTGTTGAAGAGGTTGTTTCATTGGCCCGCAATGACAATGAATTGGTGGATGCCGTACGTGAGGGAGTGCTGATGGTTGTAGGAGTGTAAACATTCGAAGGAAATTTATAGGAAGAGGCTTGGGGGTATGTTAACGCTTGCTCCTGATCCCCGCGTCGTCGCCTGTGTCTCAGATAATAGCCAAGCGCTATGAGTCCAAGAAGAAGAAGACCTCCAAGGGTAGCACCGATCACGATGATAACGGTCGAGTGTGACCCCATGGGTGAGACTAAAGTAGGATGTCAGTGAAATGAGCGAATTATGAGATTAAGGGAACTCACATCTTGGGGCTGTTTCAGTGGCGGAAGGCACAGCTGATGCAGTAGTCGTAGGCGCCGAACTGCTTGTGGGTATTGATGACTCCAAGGTCGTAGAAAATGATGATTCTGTTGAGGTAGTAGGGGGAAATGGGGCCTGATCGTGAGCTTCCACTGTAGTGAATCTAATGCAAAGATCATTAGCTCTGGATCTAAGAATAGGCTCCCGTTCTACTCACATAAGGGTATCAACGATTGCCCATTCATCCCCACTTGCAACTCTGATCCGCAATTCGTGTTGTTTATTTTCCAATGAATCTACACCCCAAACCACACTTGATCCAACGGTCTCCCACCCTCCCACTGTTCTCGGACTGTTATAGTCCCTCAGGTTGACAGTCACTGGAGGTTGAGAGTCGACTTGGAGTTGCGTTGTCACCTCATATGTCCACAGAGGAGACATAAAATATACCGCGACACCTATGGTTTGATTAAATATCAGTGATCAAAATATTATGGTCCTTCAAAGTCTAACGAACCTGTAAACGTGAAAACTGCCTCCGCAGTTGGGTCTTGCGTCAACTTATGATAACCTCCCTCGTCCAAATCAATATACTGCGAGAGAATCCAATTTCCCGAGTAATGTATCGATTCATGAGAGTCATCGATAGTAACATTCCTTAGTCGTTGGCCTTGAACAGAGTGAAAGAATGAGCTGCCGGAAAGCATGCAGAAAAAGAGAAATAAAATAGACGCCATCGCCGATGGCTGCGAAATGAAGGAAACAAATGGTTGGGATTCTTCTAGCACGCCACCAGTGTATTATATATGCGACACACTTACTTCACTTCTCATCGACAGGGACCCACCTGGCTTTTCCTCTTTTGGAACAAGGATCGCGTGCTCCGTATCGAAGGCGGTCAAAAAATAACTATCACAAGGAATTTAACGCACTTTCCAACGTCCAAATTATCTCCTAAAGTCCTCCGACATAGGCCCAAGATTTTTAGAACTAGTTAGATGTTTTGAAGCAAATACGCGCGATTTCTTCTCCAAAAGATGGGAGACTGTAAAACGTTGACACAGGGACCAACATCAGATCAACAGTAATAAGTACACCAATATGGTAAGTCAAAATCCTTGTATTTTGTTCCGGGATCAATTGACCCGTGAAGTAAGCCGTGCTTTGTTGTATCACAATTGGAATATCTGACCCTATCCATTGGAAGCTGGTTGGGAAGGCCCAGAAGGTCCACAACACATAACGAGGGTGTGGTTGCATCAACTTCTGTGTGGCGGCCGGTGGGGCGCTTAAGTGCACCGTAATGGTAGTATCTGACGGCGTTCTCAGCGCTTGTTAGTCCATCCATATGGTAGGATGCATGTGTGAGACAGACCTTTAAGTCATTACTTATACCATTAGCACCAGCGCACCGTTGGTGGTAGGCAGTTAGGACTCAGGAGAGTGCGGCAAGAAAGATGTGGCGTGACTGTTATCAGAAATGTGACAGGAACTATATATGCATACCTGTTACACTCCTGCTACCACACAGTTCAATAGCATCCATGACTCCATATTAGAATTGTAACCCAATGTTCTTCAATCAATTAATAAGTATTCCAAAGAAATTCAAGACATGTAAATAATATGATAAATAAGTACCGAAAGCATAAGAGTAATCGTGTAACGTGAGAAGCAGTAAAACTATACATAGTGGTGCAGGAATGAAACCGAAACATAGCAAGGACGAATTATTCCACTAAAGGAGATACACATGGAATGACGAATGAAAGGGAAATAAATTTCTATGTGACAGAAAGCAATGGTGATAATAACAGAATATAAAAACAATGCAAAATCACACCCTTGAAGGCGAATACGAAATTCAGGGACGAATGTTTAATCCCAGTTACCAATCAACTGTCCAGAGTGCAGCTGATGTCTCGCCATTTTCACTTTTCTCATCCGTGGAATTCACCCCGGGACCATCTCCCCACTCAGTCTCGGGTTCATCGACACTTTCCGCTTCTACATCTGTCTGCCAATCATTTGTCCATGTCCACTGCCTTCTGTCAGTAGGTCTCATCCATGCCGGATATACTTCATCCCTTACAGGAGAATTCCACGTTGTTTCGTAGGGACCACTGACACCCCTACCAAGTGTAGAAGGAGGAAGTTCGTGGGGAGCCGGAGGGGGTGGCGTCAAGATGCCTATTTGGTATTCGTCTTCATGCGGAACAGTAAGGGTAGGACTCCTCGGTAGAGGTGTTCTAGCATCAAACCAAGCTTGGAATTGCTCCTCGAAACTGGGTGCGTATGCATCCCTACGTTGAGGACGGAAGGCAGGTGGTCGTGTGGACACAGGAGATATTGGAGTTTCTTCTCCCCAATCGTCGAAGGCGTTTCCCATTGAAGATGCTGCCGCTTGCACCCCTCTGACTACATTTGCCCAGCTAGCACGTGCTTCATTGAGCTCATCTTGCATGTTACTTGGACGCTCGGGGTGCAGAGAGTTGTGATGGGATATAAAGAAGGAACAAGCGAGTCGCGAGAACTATTTGAGTATTCTGAATCTAGATCAATGATCACTGGTTCAGGTGAGAGTGAAAAATTGTGATCAAGAATCCTAGTCGGTGTTCGGAAGTCAATGACAATTTCCTCATCAGAGTCTGACAATTCCGAATCCGACGGAAGAGGTATTAGTGGAGGAGGAGGAGGTATGAAAGGAACATCTGCGAACACTCGAGGTTGTGACCAATTTCTAGCTCTTTGACTCCTTTTAACAACTGGAAATTTTTCTTCTCCTCGCGCACGGACTGAACTTGGTAGGAAACTGTACAATTTGGAAGTGCTACAATCATTCGAAGAGGTGCGCGACTGATAATGGTGAGAGTGCTCTTTCGAAGATAGATAGCTGCGGTAAGCTTTACATGGGGATAGCTGAAATCCCAAAGCATTCCCACTAAAGCATAACAATAAGCCAAAAATATATTAGTCATACAAATATACAAACGTACCAATTAGCAACCAAGGCCTATACGCAAGCAACCGCATGCTTCTTGCCTTAGCAACTTCTTTGATAGTCCCTCCCTTTCTAGAGCATCCTCAAAATAGATTCTTTCGAGTGGAATGGCAACATCAGTAGGAGCACTGCCGGCCATCCAGATTGCGTGTTGCTGATGATGTCGCGGGAAAGCACCGAGATGTACTACACTGCCACACCCATTCGTCTCTTCGTATTCTCGAGGCGTCGTTTTTTGACCCGACGGCACTGACTGTGGAAGAATATACTTTGCGAGTGCTGGATATTCGGATGAGCTACCCCGATGTCCAATATGGATCTCGCTCGATGGTCCTCCACAAAGTAATGTGTAGGAGCGACTCTTTTCGGAAGATGAATCTGTTTCTATAGGTTGTCCAGAAACACCATGGTGGTTATTGTGTTCGCCAGTTTGGTCAGAAATGACACGATTGAACGAATCTGAGAACACCA
This sequence comes from Coprinus comatus, assembly GCA_034638255.1. Lineage (NCBI taxonomy): Eukaryota > Fungi > Basidiomycota > Agaricomycetes > Agaricales > Agaricaceae > Coprinus > Coprinus comatus. The sequence continues at coordinate 115,026 of JAWPGT010000066.1, forward strand.
TTTCATCTTCAGAATCCGAGTCTGCATACTCATAGTCATCGTCAGAAATTTCCAACATAGGCATGTGCCGAGGATCCCGTCTGGAAGACCGGCGGTTCGCTGACGTCCATGTAAGAACCTCGTCGTCTGGTTGGTGTGTGGAGCGCCAGTGACCGGAGCGGCTAGAGCGAATACTAGATGAGGTAGGCTCCATACGCATTGCTCCTCGACGGCGCAAACGAGATGTTTCGCCGGTGCGTATCAGGTCTGAGAGTACAATTGAGTCGTCGGCATTGGAAACAAACATGTCGTCAAAGGAATCTGTAGAAGCATTATTGTTGTGATAGATGACTGGCATAATGATTAGAAAAGCGAGATATCGTGAGAGAAGTCGTGGGGGTCGTAATGCAAGGGACTGTTGTCGTGGTGTTGGTTGACTTATAAGCTATCTAACTCCAGCCCTTCGTCTCCCATGACATTGGGGGCGTGCTCAAGTATTACGTAAGAGATTCTGAGCACCGCCACTTGACGGCACTACAACATCGGAACTGCAGTCTGGAATCATGCACGATGCATGTATGAGGCGTTCATCACACGGGGCATCCCTTCTATTGTATTCATATCCACCCTGTGACCATAAGTACAGCCAACAATAGACATTAAAGGCGTGCAGAGAGCGCCCTAGGCTGTTGCTTGAACTCCTTCTTTGCCCTCTCACGTAGATCTTTCCGTAAAATCTTCCCGCTCGGGCTGTGATGAATAATTGAGTCCGACAGTTCCTCGCCAAATTAGTTCATGAGTCAACTACATACCTTTTTGGGATCTCCGACATCGCCACCACTCCTATTAAGTAGGTCTCGTGAGCAGCTCCTTAAAATCCACAGAGCAAACGTCACTCACCTCCACGCAAATATTTATAATACGCCACTTGGGTTTGAACCCACTTCTGAATACCCAACTCGAAAGCAGCTTTGGATTCTAGGTTATCTAGAATTCTAGGATCAGTAGGCACTACATAAGCACTGTGACAATGTCAACATCCAGCGTTAAATTTCACAAGAAATAAGTGAGCAACAAACCGAGGCAATTCATTCTTATCAAATTCATTCACAACACCAATGACTCCCACATCTGCAATATGAGAATTTTCCAAAAGAACTGCTTCGAGTTCGGCGGGTGCAACTTTATAATGCTTCTGTTAGCGCCTTTCATTTACACCACCTTTAAAAAGAAAAGAAGCAAACCTTGGAACCCCTAGCATATTCGTTAGAGTAGTGTTCTGACGCCTTGTTTAATGAAGAAGACGATACCTTGTACTTAATTAACTCCTTCTTACGATCCACAATATAATAGTAACCATCGCTGTCTCGGCGCATAATATCGCCAGTCATGTACCATCCACCAGGCGCAAAGCTCTTTGCTGTAGCCTCAGGGTTATTAGGTATCCCTGAACGAGCAAAGTTCAGCATCACTTTTCATACTCCAAAACGTAAATAGCACTCACTCTCATGATTGTAGGTCCCCGGACCCACATTTCTCCAGCTTCTCCCTCCGGAACATCATTATTATTCTCATCTACCAATCTCATTTCAAGGTTGGCTAATAGCTTTCCAATGCTACCAAACTTCCGTTTATGGTCAGGTGGGAGGACCATTTGTGCGGGACATGTAGTTTCGGTAGAACCACATCCTTATCAATGTTATCCCTTGTTAATAATGGAGATAGATAAACAAAAACAATGGAGCGCTTACCTTGAATCAACTTCACATCAGCACCATTCTTTGCCAGACGCTCAAGTAAACGCTCAGCCACGACTGGTGAAAGAGGTGCAGCAGCAGAAGCAATACACTTAAGCGATGTCACGTCATAAGTGTCGATCCCTTGTAATTTACAGCGTCAATCTATCAAGATTATAAATCAAGCAGAATCTTGGGGCGCTTACCAGGATGCATACTGAGCGTCAGAATAATTGGTGGCGCTAACATGATAGTTGTAACCTTGAATCGCTCTAAATTGCGGCACATTTGTTCCGCGTCGAAACCTTGCAGCATTAAAATGCATGGCTGTCCAACCATAAACGGGTAGTTCAAGTGCATAATTAAGCCTGTGAGTATTTTTTAGTATATGTTTACTTTTCAAATTAAAGATAACGTCCGAACGTACCAAAAATATGATAAAATGGCATTAATCCAAGTTGAACATCTTTCTCTGTCTCAACGTAACTCCAAACACTCTTACACATCTCCATAATAGTGCAAACATTTTTGTGAGTTGTCTATAAGCATAAGGATCAAAGACTTGGAGCAAAAACAACAACAAGAATGATGCACACCTCAACTCCTTTCGGTCGACCCTGTAGTAAAAATCACATCATCAGTGAACAGCAAAATCAAACGAACAACACATTACTCCATACCGTGGTTCCAGAACTATAACATATATATGCAGTCTCATCTGCATTCTCCCCATCAAACCTTTCCTCGCTTTGCAAAGAACCCTTATGCAACAAATCGCCTAACCAATTCTCAGACTCATACACGCCTTTTGGTAACGATTCATCCCATAATTGATCCATCACCCAAATCCGCTTATCAGCCTCTTCTTCAGAGACGTTGATCAATTTGAACATCTCTTTTGCCACATTTACGAGATGCGGCGCCACGAAGACGGTACGAGCTTTACTATCTACCCATTGCCAGGATAGTTCCCGCGGAGTAAGACTACAACCCGCGAACGTCATCCGAACGCCAGCCGCTAAACATCTAAACATAGTTCGTTTTAATAATAACAATAATTAACGACGCGAATCATTATGTGAAGAATGGAGAAATAGTAGTACACATACCCGAAAACCACAGTAGACCATGACATTGTATTTGAACTGAAAATCATAGCAACATCACCTCGAGTCAGATTTGTAAACATTCCTGGGTTAGATTCCGAGGGTAAAGAGACGTGATTTCGAATTCCATAACCAAACTTGAGTGCGAGTCGCTTCACTTGTTCCCTAGTTATCGTAATTCCAGTGTCGGCATCAACGAAAGCTGGAGCAGATGGGTTATAACGGTGATACGTCGTCTCCAACAAATTCGTAAATATAGACTCTTTCACAATCGGCGTAAGCGGAAGGTCGGAACTATAGATAATTGGCTGGGGCATAATGATAGGTAGGTGAAGTGGGATGAGAAGATAGAGAGGCGCTAACGTCCGAGTCCTTTTGAAGAAAAAGTCTAGCCATCAATCATTGACACTTGGTCAGACTGAGGCAAAGGGTCGTGGAAGGTGCGTGGAAGTGGTCTGTGGCTCCTTTCGGTGTCTTTCAGTACAGGGACGCAGTCAATGCGGCGGATGGTTAACAGAATGGGGAAAACCATATGACACGCTTCTAGGACAGTGTTCATGCTATTATTGTTCTTAATTAGTTGTAGGCCATCCATCAGCTGTTATTCTAAGTAACATAGCGAAGATGAATTACCTGTGCGCAAGTTTAGCTACTGGTGCGACGAAAAGATTCAAGACTCGAAGCAAACAGAGTACCGAGGTTGATGTAAGCAGTTAGGGAGTATATGTTCCTGGATGTCCTGCATTTCCCACACCCACGTTAAAGAGCTTGGTAACCATAATAACATCAAACCTTCAGACATTTAATTCTGTGTCGGCTACGTTCTAAAACACAACCCGATAAATAATTTCTATACGGTTACCCTCGCGACGAAGGGTCATTCCAAAAACTCGATACTGATAAGTACCAACCCGATGGGTACCCTTTTTCATGAACTATCTGACTAAACCTGGACTAAACTCTGAGAACGAGAACAGGAGGTGACCGGTTGACCGAAGCCGGACCCGAACCCAATCTGAAGGCAATTGATCAGTGAGTTTATTCCCCTCTTACTTCGCATGGACTTCGTATGCCGGCTGAATACAACTTCTTGGACCATGGACGCCGGAACAAGTGTCCAAGATTCTCTATCAACCAATCTGACAGACTCTGACACTACTTTTAAGTGCTCAATGGTCCGCCACTTCCTTCTCAGTCATTATGCTTCGTTAAAATCCACTAATTGCCGGTTCCGATTAAAAAAGGGAAGAGAAAAATCTTCATAAATCTAATCCCCCTGACTGCAATCCATCAACCATCTTTGCCATGTGGCTTATGAGATAATAACCAGCTGTTGCTCAAGCTTAGTGCAAGCCCGGTAATCAAATAAACAACCTCAGCTTCATCGACATCAATCACCGCATTCCTTCAGAATAATATTAAGACCATCAAGCAAGGAATAAATGTCGTCCAAACTCCAACCTAAAGTTTGACAGAGCTCCATAGGACCCGAACATTGTCTTCATGATAGCCGTCTTGTTCAATAAGACCGGTTGAAAAAAATGAAGCTACTCAACGAACCTGGCAGGCAGGTACTGCAACCCGAAAATCCAAGTTCTCTAGTGGCCTGGTTATCTTTGAAAAATTCGTCATCCTTCCATCATGATGATATGAATAAGACAAGCATCACATTCAAAGAGAAATCCGAATAAGAATGCCAAGGTACACTCTAACGCACTTCAATTGCCTAACGGAACTGGAGGATGACTTTTGTAGCATCAGCACATGTGGAAATTGAAATTGACATTCCCTGCTACTCGGGTCCATTTTTTCCTCACACATAACTTACTTCTCGCATTAATTGCATCTCTTCTCTTACAAACCACTTCTAATGTACGTACAATCACAACAAATTCTAGTCTACAACGATGTGATAGGAACAGTCAGAATAACTTCTATCTTAATTGAACATAACTATAGGAGGATATCTCAACTCCATTCAGGTTGGTTCTTGCAGACCACAAGACATATTATGGGTTCCGAGTTTTCCAACGATATTCTAATGGAAGTGGAAGGTCCGAATACATGCATTGCGGAACAATTTACATATCTATGATTAGACAGCTTATCATTGACAAGTATTTTTATCCCTGATTGCAGTCTTCACTATTTCCAATTAGAAAAAAATTCGCACAGCAGCTGGTTTAAAACGAGTTTGTAGAAAAATGACATCAAAAGGCTACATCTGTAATTCGTAAATATGACAGATCTACAAAACGCTCTATGCTGTGGCACCAATGATCCTTATATACCGATAAATATAGAATACATAAACAAAGTCCTTTTCGACGGGTAAGTTATACCAACAAAGCAACCTTCTCTGGTTCAACCTCAGAATCTTTCTTAATTCTAGTTCTATGATCACTACTATCAGTTAGGCACGCACTCTCACATTCTTCTTCATCACGCACTCCATTCGTTCCCAACTCGACTTCGACAATCCTACTCCCAACTCCAGTTCCGCTTTTCACTTCAAGCTCAAAAACGCATGATTCCAAGCTTTTACAAAGGGCTTCAAACAACTTTCTTGAATCCTCGGCTCCAAAACCTCCAGTTGTCATTGCTTTAATGAGTGCTTTGAACTTGATAGCAACTACACCGGGAAGGTCATTTAGCATGGAATTAAGCGTGTTGCCAAGGTCTTGGACATCCTGCTTATACGCGCAAGCTAATTTGGATGTGGTGAGATGTTTGAAGCAGGAGGAAGTATGAGACGAAGGTGAATGTGATATATTTGGTGATGATGATGGAGAAGAATGTAATGAAGATGTTGATGTTGACGGGGACGTTTGCGAGGTCCGATCAGGTTGGTATAAACTACCATCTTCTCGTAACCGTTTGGCATTGGAGAAGTTGACAAAATAATATCTAACAGGATAAGTAGACCTATCGAAGACCTGAGCTGTGGTATCGGTAAGCAGTGTCTGTTGAGGTTGAGGTTGAGGTTGGTGAGGTTGATACTGGTGATCAAAGCGACTCCCGTGAGGTGATTGATTTCGATGATGGACATCACGATTTGTTTTTAGAGGTGTCTGTGGTCGGTGATTTGGAAGGCCTGTATGCGTAGGTTCATTCTCGGTCGCCGAAACAGTAGAACCTTCAAACGTATAGGAATAGTGATAGGGTCCACTGCTCAAGTCAACCATATACGTGCTAGGATCTGAACAGGCAAGCCCCACAAAGCCATGTTCATGCAGAAACGAAAGACCTTCCAGGGTCTGGCGGAAGAAGTCGATGTATTGAGCCACAGTAGACATTGGTGGGTCGTTGTATTCATTCAAGCGCTCCATGCACAGATAAACGTGGTCAGACCGTGGATCGTGGTCGACTACTTGGAGAACATGCGGGAAGGATTCCATGGGTCCTGGCGGAGTTCCGAGGAGTTGAGGGTATTTAAGAGCGACAACTCTAATGAGTCGCGAGCGACGCGCTTGATCATCAACGGAGGGCCAGATGTTGACGAAAGAAGATTGGAAGCGGACGGTATGGGATCATATGTAACCTAGCGAAAGGGAGTTAGGACGTAATACCTACTAAGAGCTGGAGATGAAGAATTAAATGACTGACAAAGTTCTGAGGGTCCAACAAGTCGAATGGGTTGTCTGGCACATTGAGTAAGTCACCAACAATGCTCTGATAGTCACTGAACAGACGCCATCAACTCTAAAATCAATTTCAAATTGGCCAATAACATACGTGAGAGATGACGTCACAGA